>JAMKQA010001169.1:0-66300 GCA_024699735.1 Posidonia australis
TTTGTTTTTTAGTGGATTTTAATGGGGTAGTGTTTTATTAGGTCAGGTGGGCTAGTGTGGATCTGATTGGGACCTATGTGGACTAGGATTTTGGTGGTTGCGACCAGAGCATCAACCGGAGGAGCCTGCTGCCAAATGACCTCAAATTCGGGGTGTCTACACATACTATATTACCGACACCTTAAACTCGTGGATCTGAAACTATATCAGAAATCATTTTCAAAACATGCGGCTTTTTCTTCAAAACTACTTTTTAAAACCTTTCATTTCAGGAACTCTATTCCTTTATTCAAAAACTTGGGTTTCATGCCCAAAAATATCTCAAACTCATTCATTTTCATCATTATTGGGTTTCATGCCCGAAACCACATAAATCCTTTCATTTTCATGGGTCTCTTGCCCAAAACCATATATATTGCATCATAACCATACTAAATCATGATTTATTCTCAAAATCACAGCAAAGTTCCATGAAAATCTCTTGGCCAACCTGCGTATCTGACTCACGTAGGACTACTACGCCCAAGGTAAATGCTAATTTTTTAGATACAAGGCATGCACTCTTTTGCCCTAAAAACTACCAAAAATCGTCAAAAAATCATGGCATACCATAACAAGGCAATCATATACATTTCTGGATAACCAAGACATGATTAAACACATGGATTTCCATTATGTTTCATAAAATCCATTTATATCCAATAAATCACATTATTCATCATAAAATTCTACAATCTTGCCATTTAAACATGCTACTTAGATTTCCATGCATTAAAACATATTAACATGGGTTAATGTCCACATGATGAAAGGAAACACCAACCGAAAATCCCTGCCTAATCCGCGCATGATCCACACATAGGCCAGACAACGTCCAGAGTTCAGAAACCTAGTTTCTGGACTCCTAGAAATAGGCCATATCACCTACACAAACATATCTAAAAATCATACAAATAATCTAGGGTGTATGTTTTCAAGCCTACCTCAAAACCCCTCAAACCATTTCAGATTTCATTAAGCATGCTTCTTACAAATAAATCATGAAGCTCAGAAATTGGCTTTAATCATTGGCAACCGAATTTCATGCATAAATCAAATCAAAATCCCATAAAATTTCAAGATCTCATCACATTTACATCCTACATCTCATTCCAAGCATAACCCATATTTTTCCATATTTTAGCATGCTTTTAGGTATTTTAACCCAACCACTCAAAACAAGATAGAAAAGGGAAGAAGATCGGTCATGTACCTCTTGGGTTTCAACAATCTTCTACACGTCCCTTGGCCCCTCAAGCACAGCTCCGTCTCAGCTCCTCCTCCTCTTCCAGCACTCATCCCTTCTCATTCTCTCTCTCAGTCTCCTTTCTCCCTTTTCTTCCCCAAGGCCACCTATCCACCCCCTCCTAACCTCTTCTACCACTACCATCACCACGATTCCCACCAGTCTCGTAATCTTCTGCCAAAGTTGAGCTTGGAGGGGATGGGATGAGCAAGGGTCTCGTGAGGGGGGGTGGGGGTGGCATGGAGGAAAAGAAGGAAAAAAGGGTGGTTCACGTGAGAGGTGGGGGAGAAAGTAGGGGAAAAGAAGGAAAGGGGAAAAGAGAGAAGGAAAAAGACGGACACGCAAGTCAAGGCAATTGTGCCAAGTATGACCCAATTCACGTGGGTCCCACACGCACGTACACAAGTGCACAAAAATCAAAAAAGTCCACCAACAAGTCAACCAAAAGTCTGATTATCCATTAAATAAACCATTTACGTAATTATAACAATAATTTATGATTTACATATAAAATGGACAATCGGGCCTAAGTGTTACACTACTTACCCAAGATGCTAAGGATCATGGAGAACTATGCCCTTACTTTCCTTTTTAGTGAGTAATTTCAAAAAATGGTTTTAAACGTCGACCATTAGTCTTGAAAATTTCATCGTTCTTTAGATTCTCAACTTCTATAGCTCCACAAGGATATGCAACTTTTACCATATAAGGTCCACTCTACCTAGACCTTAATTTTTTTGGAAATAAATTGAGTCAAAAGTTATATAAGAGGACTTTCTGACCTGGTAAAATGATTTCATAGAATTTTTTATCATGAAAGATTTTGGTTTTCTCCTTAGTGAATTTTGAATTTTTATATGCTTCATTTCTCAATTCTTCAAGTTCAGCTAAATTTAATTTTCTTTTTTGCCCAATTGATTTTAAATCTAGGTTAAGTTGTTAACCCTGCATCTTAAACTATAGCACGACACGTACAAATCCTAGTGGTCGAGAGTCTCATTGGTAAATCACTCTTAATACACCAATATAAATGCTGACATAGTTTCTAAGGTATGTAAGTATTATTAATTTCAAGTCTTTTAACTTAATACTTGTTTTTGATCTTTGACTTAAGAATCAAAGGGTATTGCGTTGACCCTAGCCACTTGACACCCTCTAACCTCTCTATTCTCCCTACTTGCAAGACCCTAGCTGCTTGGGCTCTTCTTGTGCAATAGACCTAGTAACAATAGCATAGCAATCAGATTAGGCACTGGAAGCTATTGAGCACTAAGGAAGATCATTTCTCTTTAGAGTTTTTGTCATAGGATTCGTTAGACGCGTTTATTATTGGGACAAAGGTGGGAGTTGCTTGCAGCATCCCTTAGCTAAGGTCTTCTTTGGTTCAAATTATTAATACTCAAATTTTACGATAATTTGATGTTAACTACAATCTTAACCAAACACACCCGACATGACTATGCTTGTAATTTGAGTTGATAGGATTGTTGAACTGTAATGTATTTTTAACAAGATAGGAGAATTAAAGTTAGGATCGATTGCGTAGACACACCATCAAATTATTAAAAAAATATTTTTCAACTTCATTTTTTTTAACATTTACAGGATATATAATAATATATTATAGAATTATTACTAAATATTTGTATTGAAATAAATAAACCTAGAATTTGGATTTTCAACTAAACCAATCAAATAAGATTTTTATAGATGTACCAACACAAGAAAATCATGATTGTGTACTTCCTTAAATTTTAGGTGAAAATATTTATTCTAGCCAATATAGGCATCTAAAATTTAACGTGTATAGCCCTATTGTTATGTAAAAGATATATTTTATATATTTAGTAGATAAGCCATAATATAATGTCTATTTTAACCTTAAATTTAACATTTACAATTGTGTTTGATTTTTTTATTTGACTTTTTTTAGTATTAATTGTTTATTAATTTTGTTGACTTATTAACTTTTATATCATTTTGTCAACCATTTTGCCACAAAGAAAATTATGATTAAGGGTAAAATAATAATTTTATTACGACTTAACTAGTGAATACATAAAATATATCTCTTAAGCAATAATAGGTATATGTACGCTAATAGATCAAGAATACAGGAGTATACTGATTATTTGTTAGAATACATGGCAATAACAGTAATTATGGTTGCTTTCAAGGGCATACATGCCAAAATTTCACAAAAGTGAGCCTCGCTTCTCTCCCCTAGTTCATCTTTTGACAAGGCTTCGCTTTTGCTCGGTTTGTACTCCTCCCACTTCTCCCGGCGCCCGAAGGGAAGGGAAGGGAAGGTCGAAAACAAACGGCAGAGGAGGAGGACGAGAAGGCGAGAGGATGTCCTCCTCGTCGTCGTCTTCGTCGGCGGTCTCCGTTGCCGCAGAGTGGCAGCTCCTCTACAACCGCTACTACCGCAAGCCCGAAATCTACGCCCTCCAGTGGGCTCGCAGCACGATGGATCTCCGCCGCCACCGCGTCGCTTGCGCCCCCTACGGCGGTCCCATCGCCGCCATCCGGGACGACTCCAAGATCGTGCAGCTCTACGCCGAGTCCGCGCGCCGCAAGCTCCAGATCTTCACCTCCTCTGGCCGCCTCCTCTCCTCGGTCGTCTGGGACCGTCCCGGCGGTCGCCTCGTGGGGATGGCCTGGACCGACGACCACGTGCTTGCCTGCGTGGTGCAGGATGGCACTGTATACCGCTACGATGTCCACGCCCGCCCCCTCCCGCAGTTCTCCATGGGCACCGAGTGTTTCGAGCAGGGGGTCGCCGACTGCGCCTTCTGGGGGAACGGGGTAGTCGTCATCACCGAGGGGAATCTGCTGTTCTGCGTGCAGGATTTTAGGGATCCCAAGCCTTGCCGTCTTGCTGACTCGGGTCTCGATGACCCTCCCATATGCATTGCTGTCATCGAGCCGCAGTACACGATGTCTGGGAATGTGGAGGTTCTACTTGGCGCCGGTGACGGGGTTCTTGTTGTCGAGGACGATGGCGTCCAGCGTCTCGGGGAAGGGTTGGGGCCGCTCCAGAAGATGGCTGTGTCCCAGAATGGGAGGTATCTCGCTTCCTTTACGCACGATGGCCGCCTTCTTGTTATTCCTACTGATTTTTCCCGAATCATGTTTGAATACGGCTGCGAGGTAATCGAGTAGCATCATCCACTTGTATATCTCTGTTTCTGCTATTTTTTTAATCTATATAAAAGCACATATTCTTTGTAATTAAGTACTAGTTACTTAGCAAACTATGATGTATATTTGTTCTGAAAAAACTGGCAGTCAGCCTTACCTCCTGAGCAACTGGCTTGGTGCGGAATGGATAGTGTGCTGCTTTATTGGGATGAAATGCTTCTCATGGTGGGCCCTAGTGGTGATCCCGTGCACTATATATATGATGAACCCATTATTTTGATACCGGAGTGTGATGGGGTGCGGATTCTATCCAATACAAGCATGGAATTCCTTCAACGAGTACCTGATTCGACGGTTTCTATTTTTCAAATTGGAAGCACTCTACCTGCCTCCTTGTTGTATGATGCCTTGGATCACTTTGATAGACGGAGTGCTAAGGTATGCTTCTAACATGGGCAAACAAGTAGTCAAATACTCTTGCTATGGCCTAAAAGTACATACTTGTTCATCATAACAAAAGAGATCAGGTAAACGTTACTATGTACATCTAAATACTTGCACGAATAGACATTGCTTCTTCCAAAGATCAGTTAAATATTTTTTAGAAGTTCTCAGCTTTGTCCAAGCATTTCTTGATGTTCCTTGGAGATTATAGATTTATTAGTAAATTTTAGTTCGTTATCTCCTTAATAAATGGGACAAAAAATTGACATAAAGGACAGAAACAAGTCCAAGAGAAGAAGATGAGTCACAACTTTAGTTGTCAAACTCAAAGATCTAAGTTGGATTTTATTTTTTTCTTGAGAAATGATAGGATTGCTTGTTTATAAATGAAAATCCTGTTGCACAAAATATTTTAAAGAAAAGAGGACTCCAAACCTCGAAAATGAAAATATAAAAAAGATTACAATAAAGAATTCCAATTCCCCAAAAATTGGTCTGAGAAGAAGACCCTTTCCCTAATGCCTTAGCATCTTCCAAGAGCTTATTACCATGTCCATCTATAAATGCTGGCTTGTTGACGAGTATCACATTATTCCTTGTGGTCCAAATAATCCAATATTCAACTATTGGAAGTAACCTGAGTAGATTGAACAAAGTATAGTTCATTTGGTATGTGTTTATTACTCCAGTTAGGGGGTCATTCGAATCTCAATGGGTGTAGAACTTTTAAATAAAAAAAGTAGCTCGAGTAGTGGGATTTTCTTCTTGTCATGACAATTTCTCACCAGGTTTGGAAAGAATGCCTGATCTGCATCTAGTTAGTCCAAGTCGAGATGCAGCTTGTCCTCCAAGGGTCTCCCGAAATCTCAAACCAAGTTGCACCCTTATGTGCAAGTGATCTTGGTCTAACACCTTAAGATGACAAAGATCACAAAGCTCATCTTTGTTACCGGCACATGTTACTCTCCTGTCTTTTGAAAGCACTCTTCTGTGAGTAAAGAGCCTTATCAGAAATTTGCATTTACGAGGAGCCTCCATTTGCCATATCACTCTCTTGTAAACAAAACGGTCAACATCTTTCCGTGTCAGCCACCTGTGTTCACTGTGGACTGAGAATATGTCATCCTGAAATGATGCCCATCTCCACCCATCTCGTTCTCCTTCAGCTGGTTTTGCTGCCTCATCCATTGCTGCCAACAGAGCCGCATATGCGGAGATCTCCTTCTTCATGTTACTTCTAAACACAGTCATCCATTTGTTGTTGTCAAAAATCTCTGATCCTCACTGTAGGGATAGAAGAAAGACAATGTAGAGAAGGAAAGCAATCATTCAGAGTATTATCTCTTCCCTCTATTTGCTGATCAAACCAAAAGGATGCCTGCCACCGATCTCCCAGTCCTACCCTCTACGTCTAAGAAGCGGGGACATGGATATGGGTACAATACAATATGGACTCGTGGATATGACAATTCTTGGTAAAGTAGTATACAATAATATGGGGAGGATAGGTTATTAAATAGATATGGTTTAATGCATATTCAATATTATAAATAAAACTCTTTTTATCTAAAATAAGAATAACACACAAAACACACCATTCAACTTGTAAATTTCATTGTAATGCAAGATTGAAAGTTAATACAACATATTTTGGGTAACAAACATTAAAATAACATTACTGCTATAAACAATGAAATACGAGAGTACTTGGGAGTAAGTCAAGATCCTTACATAAGCACATTCCTTGTTATTTAGTACACGTTTGTTGAATGACTTTTTGTAAATTATGTGAGGTCATATGTTTACATATCTTGCAAAGGTATTTGACTGCATCACAAAGAATCTAAATTAGAATTACAACTTTTAAATAAGGATACACCACATGGTGTGTCCAATACGTATCTAGGAGTATCCAATGAGTGTCTGCATCAAATACAGTTAGGGGCCTAGAAGAATGGACATGTACTGGTTGGCAAATACATCTTATTCAATGGCATGCTATTTGCCTGTGGAAATATCTCTGACGCTGCTTGCGTACACACGACCTACTTAGATGTCGAGGCATTACAATGGTTTCTTGGTGCACTCTTTGTAGGAGCGCTTATGAGGACATTGACCACCTTTTCATTCAATGTCCTTAATTATATGAAGTGTGGTCTGGGGTGTTGCAAAGAATGGGCTGGACACTTAACCCCCTCCCTTTGTTTAGCACCGAACACAAACTCATCCAAGTAGTTATGACTGGTATGTGTCAAGGAATGCCCAAGAAGATTCGCATAGCTTTTGGTATCATGGTGTAACACCTGTAAAATTCATTTTGTAATTATTTACATTTTATGAATTTTATTCCTAGACGGGTGTTACTGTTCTAAGGTCCGTTGTGCAGTTCTGTGTTTTTGAGCTTGAGCCTCGTGGACTGGCTCCTGTTTGTGTGTTCATGTGCGTGGTTTGGCATTGTGCATTGTGGCATTGTCCGTGTGGGGCTCGGGTGTGGGTTGGTGTGGGGCCCAGGTGTGGGGTCCCCGTGGGGTCTGCATTTGTGGGCTATTGCTTGTGGCTGGTTGTTGGTTGTTCGTGAGGTGTGCTGGTGACTGAGACGCGCAGGTGAACACCTTCCCAGTTACTGCGGGCGTAGGCTTTATAAGCCGCACTGCACTTCTCCTCGCGGCTCATCGCCTTCTTCTTCTTCTTTCTTTTTCTTTCCTTCTCCTCCTCGGTGCACACATCTTCTTCCCCACCCTTCCTTTCCTTCCTCCCCACTCCTCCTTCCTCTTTCCCCTTTTCTTCTCCTTCCACCCATATCCCCTGTTCCTTCTTCTCGCGCGTCGTCGGATAGAGAGAGAGAGAGGGAGGGAGTGAAGTGGAGGGCTGCAGTGGCTGCGGCGGTGCGTGGAGCTTGGGTGGAGCGTCCTCGAGGCTGTGGAGTGCTCCTGTGGCCATGGTTGCGTCGGAGATCGCCGGAGGCATTTTTAGGTATGCATCTCCATCTCATGTAATAGAGGGTATGAAATTGGTAGAAAATGCTAGGATTGCATGGAATCTAGGTAAATTTATTTTCCTAGAATTTATTGTGGATTTATGGACATTTATGTCGGTGGTAGCGTTTTGGTCGTTTTGACCCTTTTGCCTTTCCAATTTTATATCTTGATGCATAGTGAATGTATTTTAGTTTTGTTTATTGGGATTTGGAGTAGACTCGAGGGTCTACATCTTATGTTTTATGTAAGATTTTTGGTACTTGTTTAGAAGGTCTGATCGGAGGTCTCAGTTGGGGCGATTTCGGATTATAGAGTTTTGGACCATTTTCTGGTTTCGCAGAATTCGACATACCGAATTGAAAATAACATACCGAATCAGTGAATTTCGGTATACTGATTTTCGTCCGGTATATCGTTTTTCTGTCACTTTGGTCCTGCGGTTGATTCGGCTTGTCGAATCACATCGGTCGACTGAATCGGTAGATTTTGGCATACCAAACTTGATTTTCGGCATGCCGAATCGGGGCCTAAATGAGTTTATAAAATGTGTTTTCCGAGGGTTTTCTTGATTGCTGTATTTTGTCCCATTGAGAGGGATTGTGGGCCGTAAGTGGTGGTCTCCTGGGACACCTGATGCGTCGTTTTGCTGAGGTTTTGGAAGAATTTTCAAAAGGTATGGAAATGACTTTGGAAATGGATTTCAAGGAATAGTTGGCCTGTTTTGGAAAATGTTTTCCTAGTTTTCTGTGTGCGGGCCGAGACAGTGTGGGACCGTGTCGTCGAGACTAGGGAATGTGACGACATTCTTGGGTGGTCGGGCACGACTCTGTGGTTGAGGTCAGGGGGTCGATATACCTGAGGCTGAGGGACGTCGGGTCCTGGAGGTATGAAACTTCTTGACTGTCGTCTCAAGGCTAGGGTTGTGGTCCGTGGGTTGAGGTGTCTTGTGGCATGACGGGGAGGTATGATACTCCTGTTGTTGTTGTGAGCATTGAGGCTCGGGTGTTGTTGGATGTGGAGGTTTGATACTCCCTCCTAAGCACCGTGTGTGGAGGACGCTGTGAGGAGGCGTATCCTGTGGTGGCCAGTGCGGGTGGGACACATGTCCCGTAGTTGGTAGCGTCCTGAGAGATAGGACAGCCTTCCCAGGGAAGGGTGGGCTTGTGAGGGTTCTCCAGGTAGGAGAATCGCTGGACGGTGATCGCTCCTGCACAGTGTGGCTTCACCGTGGTAGTGCAGAACGCTGTGGTCGCTCCTCAACGGACTGCGTGTGGCCAGAGTTTAGTTGCCTGGCTTCGGACTTCTCGACTCACTGTGTGTGGTTTTGGCCATTGATGGCCTTTGCTTGTGGCTTTGGGCTAGTAGAGTCATGATTTGTGGTTTTGGCCGGTGTGGGCCTGATTTATGAGGTTTTGAGAAAATGGTTTGCGAAATGAATTTTAAAAGAAAATAGATTATAGTTTTGTTTTTCGTGGGGTGCGTACTGGATGACTTTTGTCACTCATATGTTTTTCCTCATGTTTTGGTTTGCAGGTGCAGACATATGATTGGTTTAGCGTAGTGTATATAGTCTGGAGTCTCTTAGCTGCACACACAAGTTCCTGGTAGTTTGATATTTACTGTTTAGCTTTAATTTCCCGTAATTTAATTTGTTTAAGTTATTGTGGAAAATTTAGGGTGTGACACATGGTCTCTTTCATTTGGTGGGAAAGGAATGTGCACATTTTAGAGGAAAACCATAGGCCCTACGATCCATGTGTGGTAGCTGCTGTCACTAAGGATTTTGTACACATCACAAAATTGGTATTAGGAGTTGTTAATATTTAGACATATAGGAAGTCATTGACCTTATGGATAGTGGCCCTACCTCCGGCTGCTTGCCGGATGGAGGGCCTGATACTTGTACATTGCATTTTTGATTTACTACTTGGGCAAAGGCCATTGCGCGAGCAAAAAAAGTGGTCTAGAAGAATCCGTGCTTCATGGAAGTTTGCATGAATACACACTCTCTGTTTCATTCGAAGACAAGGAAAGACTTGGTTTTCCATATCAGTGCTGTTGACAATCAACTGACATAAAGGAGATAAGCCATTGAGGAGACTTTCCAAGCCCATTTGATCAGTATGGTCTCATTAAAATATTCTAACTGTGGTGCACCAAGTCCACCATGTTTGAGTGGTTTACAACAATCTGTCCATTTTACCAAGTGGCCCCCATGACCATCCCTATCTTTCCATGTGTACTTTCTAACCTTGTACCTTCCTTTTATGATCTCAACTTGGAATGCCTGATCCTTGAATTGGGGCCTGTTAAGGAAAATCTCCCACTTTACAGCCCAATATAGCTGCAGCAGCATGCAACATTTCCCTTGGCATATTGACCCCAAAAATCTTAGAATTTGGAAAAGTTTTGATACACCAAGCCTCTAAAATTGATGCTACATTCATGTATAAGGTAATATTGAATGGCGAGTGTTCTCTCTGAAGTCTATGAGACTTGCTGTTGTGTTTATAATTCATCATATGACAAGAACACTTTGAACTCATACGGCAACAATGCATTCTAATTCCTGTTATTTCACTAGTTACAAAAAAAAAAAAAGAGACAGAAAAACGCTTTTAGTTCATAGGGCAACCATGAAGTCAAAAAAACACCTACAAGTGGCAACAACAAAAGTACCCATACAAAGACCATGTACTGCTGTATTCCAATCTAAACCATACATATTTGTGTGGTATCCAGAATGATCAGGATTCCTTTTTGCCTTGGATATGCCACCCTGGTGTATCCGATACACATCCTGCCCTAGGGTATATGTATTGGTATTATTTGATTTCAATACTGATATATGGGCTGCTTCGAAGTATCCGTGCTCCTGTAGGCCGTAGCTGTATGTACACCACACCTGTTGTTTTGTCTCCTACCAAGTTATTGAGTTCCCTTGTCTTAAATGACTTATATTTCTTTTGTTCAGCATTGAGAACTATGGAATGTTCTTTTTCCAATTTTTAGTCAGTCAGGGACCTTCTTTATCTTGTATTTTTTTGTTATGTACGTCCTACACTTGCATTATTTATCTCGAAGGATAATGTCTTATTTGTTTCTTTGACAGGCTGATGATAATTTGAGATTAATTCGGTCCTCACTGCCTGAAGCAGTTCAAACATGTATAGATGCTGCTGGGCATGAGTTTGATATTTCACGTCAGCGAACTCTGTTAAGAGCTGCAAGTTATGGTCAAGCCTTTTGCAGGTTATTTTTCTCTTGTTATTCAAGTGAAATAATCATGTTGTTTAGGTTGACATCATCTCGCTTTAGAGGATTTTGGACGGCCATTTCTCAATGTCAAGTATAAGTGGCTGCTAGAAGGGTACTAGCTTGGGGAACTGCTTGAAATTTTATTGAAACTTGATAATGTATGAAAGAGGATGTTGGTGGGAAATTTAGTACAAATTGGCATTTGTAAAGAAATAAGAATCATGATTTTTCAAGGAGCTAATACTGAAGAATAAAGAGGGGTTCACTCAGCTGTTTGGACAGAAGGTATGGTATTAGGAGGTGAAAAAGTAGTGAACTATGATGAATACGTGTCATATGAATAGTGACATCAGATTATAACATCCATGAATCACTATAGGAAGCTATAAAAGTAAATTACTTGATGTGGAAGCCTACATGGCAACATGAGATGTCTGTCCTTGGAGACACTCATACTCCATTCTGGTCAAAGTGACTAACATCAGGCTTAGAGGTAGTAGCACGTATAACAGCCCAGTCAGTTTGCTAAATTTCATCCAACATTTGTGGGAGGCATGATTATTGCACCACAATGCGTGCACAGGTACACACCCTGGGATTGTGTTTAGTTCCATATTCTGTGTTCTTTAACACCTTGGTAGACTCCCTTTAAGCAGCATATCTGCTACATACCCTACATAGAGGGCTACTCCATGTAAACATAAGATCATCATATTAGAAGGTATTTTTGACATCAAGTTGAAACATAGGTTGGTTTACGTTTTAATTGTAGTGAGAACAAAACATGAATGAAGTTCAATCTCAGAATAAAGGAAAAGGTCTCAAAGTAGTCTACTCCACATCGCAGACAGTAGTTGATAGATCCACAACTCATCCGACATCCCTTTCATGTGAACTGATCGACCATCTTGCCAAAGATGGAAAATTTGCTCATAAAACTCATAAACTTGTCATCATGTGCGTACATCTCCTTCAAGGTGTCCAGCATCTCCTTAGCAGTAGGCAGAAACATCATGTTATAACTCACTTATCATTCCGTACTATTCAATAGCCAGGTCATCATGCTGTAGTCATCCTGTCCCGAAGTCTCTTTTGCAGTCATAGAGGTGGTACACCTGGAGGATCAGAAGTAAGATGAGGCAGTTTCCATTAGGAACCGAGATGCAATTGGAAGCTTGTACCCTCAGCATGTAGTTTTGTCTGTTAAACTTGATCATAGTCCCAACCAGAATATGAGAAGCAAACAGATCAACAGGAACAGATCAGAAGTCATTGCAACAGGAAGAGGTAGTTATGCATTTTTTCCCAGGAATTATAGGATTTATTATATATATATGAAATTTCCAAAGAAATTGTACAAAAAATAAAGGCCTATGGACCATAAGGTTCACAGAAAAATACAGGATGTCTACCAGTTCTTGCCAAGATTCTTCCTTGTGTACACCAAGAATAATCCTACTCTAGAACATCAACGTCAGTTTTTTTCCCTAAAGTTGATGAAGGTAAGTGATTTATCAGGAAACATACTGTTAGAACAGCATGTCTTTAATAGGAAGATAAGACCTTCATCTCACTCAACAGAGTGCAGGTTATATCAGCAACCTTATTCTATTGTGACTTACGAGCACAAGAGGTTTGTGGCGAGTAGAAGTAAAATCATTACTCAAATACTCCAAAGCATTGTCACTATGCTAACAAAGTAGTCAAGGCGAAAGGCATTGTCACTATGTGTGTGTGTGTGTGAATAAGAAAAAATGTGAAGAGAATTGAAAGAAAGGAGTATTTGTTTGTGTTTGTATGAATAAGAAAGCTTGAATTTGATTAAGTGTGAAGAGAATTGAAAAGAAGAGAAAAAAAGAACAAAAAGGAAGACAAGAAGAAAAGGAGAATAATAGAACAAAGAGAAAGACAAAAGGAAGAGAAGAAGATGAGAAGAAGAAGAAAAGAAGAGTAAAATGGCCAAAATAGAAGAAGAGAACAAAGACGGAAAGAAAATATGAGTCACGGTGACCTGAGGCAACTAAGTGATTGAAATCGGTTGCTTCAACACTTGTCTAGGTGACCTCCGTTCGCCTGGTAAGGTGACTTGCCTTGACAACTTTGTACATAAGATTTCGAGGCAATCACCAAACTTGAGTCTTAATTTCTTGTTAAGACTTTTGAAATACATTAAACACTTGAGATTAGTCTTCAAGAGATGCATCCAAGTAGATCTAGAATGATCATCAATAAAAATGACAAATTATATACTCCTACCTTAAGAGTTAAGACAAATCAGGACTAGGACCTTAGACTTCTGAGTGTATAGGATCAAATGGGTTTAGACAAGAATGACACATGGTGGTACTTCCTAAGTTGACATGCATCACATTAGAGAGATGCATTCGCTGGAAAAGACAGTAATTGATGTAAAACATAGATTGAAGGATGTCTTAAGTGATTATGCCACTGTAGGAATGAAACTTCAGTAGTGAACGCAACAGCTGTAGTGGTAGGCTTGATGAGGTCACCTAGATAATACAACCACTCAAGCTCAGTCCATGTCCCAAATCCCAATCTTCTCCCTCTAATGAGGTCCTGAAAGTGAAAAAAATGAAGGTGAACTACACCTCTTTAGTTTAAAGCATTTATAATAGCACCAATAGACAACAAATTGATGGGAAAATTTTACACAAGGTAAACATGAGTTAGGGTGTTGACACAACCCTAGACCCACATACTAAAGACAAGCACAATCTGTGGTCCTTATAGGAGGTATATGGCTATGTTCCTCCAAAGAATCAAATAAAGAACGATCTCCAATCATGTGGTTGGCTTGAATCAACGAGGCATATACCCTGTAAAGCCACGTAGGCACTACCTTGAGGAGGATGTGGCAAAAGTGGAGGCATTTGACACCATTCTACGAGCATTGGCAACTACAATCATGGACTCAATCTCCTCACTAGTGGTGGTAGCCTACATAGGAGCAACATAGTATGGGGCAGCAAGAGCTTTTACAATAGGAGTAATGGCCTTGGGGCACAAGTGTGGGACCTTTTACTGTCAATGATCTGAAAAGTGATTTTTCTGTCCACAATGAATACATAAAGGGTAGACTCGACTATCAACTTGATGCCCAGGAGCATGCCCACCAAGGCCACCTCCATGACCACTGTAACCACCTCCATGTCCCATAACAACTTGTGTTGAAACCTTTATAAAGATAGGAGTCTCAAAAAACTCCTTAATTTGGAGATTCTCGATGAAGAGTAGATAGGATAGAACACTGTCAAATATGAGTTTGCGCCTTACTAGAGATTTGAGCGACCTTGTTGGTGAAGTCGAAATTGTGAATGATGGTGGCAGTGTTTTATTTCACTCATACCATTTTGAGATGTGAGATGAGAGAAAAAAGAGAGTTATTTCATTATGTAGTCCTAAACTCCTTGTATAGAAGTGGACTTAAAACAAGAAATACAGAAATATGAAATATGGTAGCCTTAAACTCCTTACATAGGAGTGGACCTAAAACAAAAAATTCAGAAATATCCCTAAAAGTATGTTACAACATAGGCATAGAATAACTTATACAATATTTCTAGCATGGGCAACATGATCTTTTTGGTAATGGATTTAGCATTTTCTTAACCTACTATTGATACCATTTTTATGTAGAGGAAAAAAGGAGAGGCCTCATTGATAGAAATCCTATCCACCATATATAGAGAGGGATATGTAATAAGAAGATAAAGGGGTATATCCAATAACCCATAAAACTAGTCTCACAAACTCTCAAACTAACAGGCATCATTTCAAAACCTAATGATTCAACAAGGTTTTAACTATCCGTACGTGTTGTCAATGCACTTGTACTTAATACATTTTTTGCTCAAAGCATCTTTTGACATGAAGCTTTGCTATAAGTTTTGAAAGATCAACAAGGTTGGTTCATAATATAGTGTTTGGGAAATTCTTGAATATGTCCCAGAGATATATCAAACTTAGAAGATTAAAGATACAAATTTTATTTCGACTTATGCTGTTGAATGCAGTTGCTTAACTTTTACATGGACAATTACTGTTCAAAATGAAAAAACTTTTACGTGGTCCAACTCACAAAGTTTGGGTAAAGGAATGTGTTTGACATGCAATGAGTGTAGAACATATGCCACGTTTTATGAATATGAATCTGCATTTTGAGTGAGGAAACTTGAAATAAGAAGTGTAGTAAATTTGATTTTGTGAACTACCAAAGAATAAATTGAGGCACATTCCTTGACCAATGAGTACATAAGGTGATTTCCATAATCAGTTATGTATTCTTCTTGGCCTGGAAATAGTCACACTTCAAATTTAGGTTATCAGTTGCTATTTACATTGTTGGCTCTTGTACCGTATATAACAATTTATTCATTGTTTAATGTGATGGTATTGACATTTAACTGATTTGACAGTCAAATACAGTGTGATCGGTTTCAAGAGATGTGCAAAACCTTGCGGGTGTTAAATGCTGTGCGAAACTATGAGATTGGTATCCCTCTTAGCATACAGCAATACAAGGTTTGTATCTCTTGTTGAATTTTGTTTAGTTTAAAATTTTGGGCTGTTGCTTCCATTCTAATGAGGAATTCTACCTTGCTATTTCAGCTTCTTACAACACCTGTCTTAATTGCACGCTTGATAAATGGCCATCAACACCTTTTAGCATTCCGAATTTCTGAATATCTAAACTTGAATGAGGTACCTCCAGACTCCTATAGATTTTGGATCACTGATTATCTTATTATGATAAGCTCATAATTACCTAAGACTTATTTTGGCAACTTAATTACCTAAGACTCTTTGGATGTGGACTAACTTGTGGAATAAACCAGCATAAGTATAGTTATTCCACTTGTTACGAGAAATGGTATAACTCAAGATAGTAATCTAATTATATTGGTATTTACGACTTGTTTGTGCACAAAATTTGACAAGAATCGTCAAGATTTGGAATTCGGGAGTCAATAGGAATTGTTAAAAATTGAAAGGTAAGGGAAATTGATTTCTTGTTGATTAAGTTTCTTGTTGTTTAAGTATTTACGGCTTATTTGTGTTTATTCAGGAAAGCAAAGGAAATTTAAATATTGATATTTACGCTTATTGACTGATTTCAAAGGAAAGTAAACATTGTTAACCGTGCCATTATTAAATTAAAAATAAATCAAATATCAAACTTTTGAGCAAAATAAACTAGATAAACCAGAATATTAATCAAATAGACTTCATAAATTACAATTATTATTAATCAAATCACCAAAATGAACCATAATTTTGTTTTATGCTTAGCTTGTAACATTTCAACTTAAAACACCGAATCAAAGTCAAATTCAATATTTTCCACCCATGGGTAGAATTTATTCACAACTAGAGTAGAGTAACATCCAAAACATGGTGCTTAAGAGCAGAAACAAGACAACAATATGTGTCCTCTACTACTTCAAGAGCCTTTTTGCATCTCCAGAACCTTGCACCATGAAGGGTGACATAGGACACTCTTTCCCACTTGCACATGCGGCCTGGCCTTAAACACCTTCCTCGATGGTGTGCCTATGAGGACGTGCACCACAGGGAGGTGGTGGAGATCGGCGAGGCCGAACTTGTTGTCGCTTATGTACTTGTTTTGGGCAAGCCTTGCCTCGTACACGTCAAGAACTTTGGCCACCTTCACTGTCATCTTCGCCACTATGGCTTTGTCGTAAGGGCCTATTTCGAGCATTGGCTTGTAGATGTGCTCGAAGGTGGGCTTGGATGCATATTGGCCAAACTATTGGGATTCCACCTCGATCCGTATCACTAGTGTTGTCATCTTCTTCTCGTTGTCGACGAATACGAGGTCCGCTCCCTTGTTGGGGTAAACATGGGCAAGTTGCTGAGTGTTCGCCCTTGACTCAAATATAGTGAGATCCCCATCTTCCATGACTAGGACTTGGCCAAAAGGGTTCATGGTGAGGAAGACGGGTTGTTGTGTGGGTAGGTTAGGGTATAGGGGAGAGGAAGACGGGTGTTGGCCGGTTGAGGAGAAGGATGATGGTTGTTGCATCGGTGGGTTAGGGCATGGGGGAGAGGACACTGCGTCGATGGGTTAAGGCACGGGGAAGAGAATGCTGCGTCAGTGGGTTGAGGAGGAGAATGATTACTACGTTGGTGGGTGAGAGGAAGAGAGGTGAGAATCGTGGGAGAGGAAGAGAGGTGAGGATCATGGGAGAGAAGAGGTGAGGTGTGGGTAGGGCTCGTGGAGAGAAATTTATCGAAATTCCAAGGAGAGAGGTGGGAAATGAGGTGGGGGTTGGACTTTTATACTTTGGAATTTAACTGAATTTGCTGTCCAATGGTTTCATTTCCAACTACGTGCATAAACACTAGGACTTCACTTAGTTAACAGGAATTTACTTTTTGTTCAAATCAATTATGGTGCTTTTCAAGTGCACAAATCTCCTTTTGTATTTCTTGTGAAAAAGTGGAGCAAGTTATGCTGCTAAAAGCCTAAAGTGACTCTGATTTGTTTAACACCTTTTAAAGCAGTTAATCCATTTTTCAACCTAATCAGAAAATATTTTGCTATAAATATATTGATTATAACAAATTTTTCTATGCTAAATGTTGTTCTAAAAAATGGGAAAAAGGTTGTTTAAACTCCATTTAAATGTTTTTTTACATGACACCTTTTTTTAAGTAAAAATAGTTGTTTTTTAATATAATTTTTTTTATGGGTGGTCGTTTTGTAGTATAATGTTAATGACTTCTTGTCATTGACATAGTGTGATTATCATGGTACTTATTTATTTACTTATGCTTGTCACTTATTTAGTTATTTTATTTATGTTTTAGAATTATTGTGGTTAAATGATAATTATACACTTATGGTTGAATGATAATTATACACTTATGGTTGAATGATAATTACACATATTCAAGATATGTATTTTGAATTAAATTGCTTATGTAGTTGTGTTTTAAATAGTTCTATATATTGAGGTAATTTGTTAAATGTTGTTGGTTACATGCATGGTACATTTTTTTTATTAATTTCGATCATTTTCTTATTAAACCCCATTTAAACTTCTGTTTTTAAAAAAAAAAAAGTTTAGACTCAATCTGTGTAGAAGTTGTTTCCGTTTTCTAAAACATTGGTTCTAAATAGAATAACAGTGCTTCTGGTATAACAATTCCATCTTCCACTTATTCCTGGTTTCCTTATTCATCATTCAAAGAGAAACTAAAGCTTATTTACTTGCATTAATATTCATCTAGAATTTTTATTTTGGTTTGGCGTAAGGTTTACTTCAAAGTCGTTATAAATCCATATTGTTGTGGAAAATCCTGAAAACCTCATGCTTCTAATGCCTTGTTCTTCTTTTTACGTACAGGAAGTGGTCATTATGCATTGGGCTTGTGCAAAAATAACAGCTTCTTCAGCTATGAATGACCCCGAACTCCTTGAGATGTTGATCGACAAGGTTATTATTTTTCTATCCAAAAGGTTTACATCTTTCGTTAATTCTGCATAACTTGTCTTTCAGTTGTTTAGCTGTGCCAACAATATCTAAGATGGAATTAGTTGGGTTGCAGTTAAACTTGTGCAAGTGCATATCGTATGCAGCAGTTGCAACTCATGCTGATAATAATGGGCGAAGGAAGTTAGCAGCATTGCTTGTTGATCACGAGCCACGCTTTTCTAAACAGGTATGCCTGTTTAACATTATTATTTTCTTTATATAAGAAGTAGTTTTTTCCTGATAGGATTTCTGAATCCTGATCACAAATCCTAATCATATTTTTTTTGAAAAGGATGAGGAATTTCATTATATGTTAAAATCCAAAAACTATACAAATCTTAGATCCAAAGTTTAAGAAAAGAGAAACATCAAAAGTTAATCTCTCTCAATAGGAAAGGGGATTGGGTAAGAATTTGGGAAGATAAATGGTTGGGTTCAGCTGCACTGAGGCTTTATTTTCCTTTTCTCTTTCTTATTGCCACTTCCTCTTTGGTTAGGCTATTCGAGTGTTTGAGCATTCCTAGTCATGGATTGTCTGGCGATTTAGAAGGGATCTAGATGTTGGTGAACTTTCTGATTTTGTTACTTTATTGTCTCTTTTGGATACCCATGGCTCTGCTTTGCTTAATACCAAGCATGACTCTCAGAAGTGGTTGTGGAGCAGAAATTGTCTAATCTTTGTGAAGTCTTTGTTTCTTGTTCTTACTGAGGGAGGAACAAGAGTAGCATGTTCTAAATTGATTTGGAATCACCAGGTACCTTCAAAGATTTAGTTTTTTGCTTGTCATTTGTTGCATGGTGGTGTTGTTACTGTGATTGCTTTCAAACATCGTGGCTTCCAATTTGCTAGTAGATGCTCTTTTTGTTTGTGTGAGGAGGATTGGTGGTATCTGTTGTTTGATTGCTCCGATATCAACAAATGGTGGTTATCTCTATCTAATTTTGATGTTAATACCAACATGAGATCTTTGGACTATTTTTGGGAGGTTTTCATGAGGGAGAAAAAATGGTTTGGCATATGTTACCACTTGTCATGTGGTGGTTAAGGTGGCTGGAAAAGGATAGAAGAATTTTTATGGAGGAGCTCTGTGAGAAACTTCATTGGACAGAAAAGGTCATTGCGTCGGTGATCGAGTGGTCAACTCCTGTTTGTGTTAACTGTTGGCACTGATGGGGAGATTAGGGAGTGGCTTAGTGGGCTTCTGCCTATCTGATGGTTGTCTTGTATTTGCTTGAGCTCTCTTGGTTTTGTATATGTTTTTTGTTCTTGTTTTTCCTTGTGTTTTCTCTGTTTCTGTTGTCGGAACAGCTTTTCTACTTTTCTTGTAGCTCTACAATCTTGGTGGGTCGTTTTATATTTTGTTGCTTTGTATTACTCTTCCGATGTTTTAATGAAATCTTTCACTTTACTGTTAAAAAAAACTGGTCTAAATTATGTCCAACTTTTCCCAAAGGAACATTTGTCTGCCAGGACTGAGTCAAAAACTGGTTCGTTAAGGAACATCATTTTGTTCCTTAAGAATCAGATTTTCCAGCACACCACCTGCGGAATCGGCTTTATCATCTGCAGACTCCTTACTCCTTGCTCTAGAACAAAGAGATTGAAAGCAATTCCAAATTTCTTCGCTGTTCTCGAAGGATAGATCCCTGATGCAGTTTGTTATCTAGCCATTTTCAGAATTGTTTCACAAAGGAACATTGGTAGAACACATGAATTATATCCTCTTGGCCATTGTTGCAGAAGATACAAGCAACATCTTGATCTCCAACAATTTGCTCCTTTTCTTGGTCATCAATCTGCCCCAAACCAATTGGCAAGTGGAAAAAAAAATCTAACCTTTAAAGGAGATTTGAAGTTCAAATTCAACTTCAAAAGTGGGAAAATAGTGAATCATCAATATTCACCATTCTCTCTGTGAGATAAAAATAACCATCTTGTACCTTATAACCTTCTGAAGAGATTGAACACCTCAACTGTCCTCTGCATCCAAAGGTTTGGAGCACCTTCCAATTGGAGAAGAAAACGTGAAAGGTCATCCATCTCTTCTCTCATTAAAGAAATCTGCCACCCGTGCCATCCAATCTCTTGCCAAGGAAGGATATGAGGAAGGCCATGTGCAAGGCACCAATGTTCATCACCCATCCAGTGATCAGTCCAAAATGCCACTTCTTCGAACCTGCACCTACATAAATCGAGAAGTTTATCTTTCACCTTGAAAATAGATTTCCACAAAGGCGATGTGACTTGGTAGCTTCCAGTATGTGAAACATTCTTTATCACCGTTGACCACCATGATTTGTCTTCTCTGAAGAGCTTCCACGACCAAATACATGTCTTATTGACACTGAATTTCTAGCTAATACGTTATGATGACAATGCAGCAGTTGTCATTAACCAAGAAGGAAATCCAAGGGAACTCAAGTTTTTGGTGTAATTGCTCAAGAATTGTGAAATTCACAATATTCCTTTTCTAGGAAGTAAAGTTATTTAGAATTCTCAATTTTCACAATAGAGCATCATTAAATAAATTTAATGTAAAGCGAGAGAACAGAGAAAGACAAAAAGATAGATTGCATTACTAGGGCCATCATCCTTATATAAGATTAGGGTGAGAATGGAAAAATACAATAATGCCGTTAACACACACACATGATATTAGTATTAACACTCCAGCTTAAGTTGGAGCATATATATTAAGAAGATGCAGTTTGGAATACATAATAAGTGAATTGGTGGTAAAAGGTTGGCTATCTCCTTGACAGAAGGAATAAAAGGGTGCAAATTCTTTCATTAAGAATCTCTATACAAATAAAATGATAATCTACCTCAATATGCTTGGTCATTCCATGAAATCATGAATTCAGTGCAATATAGATAGCATCGTTGTTGTGTAGATAAAGGAGTAGTGTAGGTCTCTCCAAGATCCTTCATTGGTGTTCTCAACCACCTAAGCTTACAAGCAGTTTGAGCTATACCTTTGTATTCAGCTTCAAGACTAGATTTAGCCACCATGGCTTGCTTTTTACTTCGCTATGTGATTAGATTACTACCTAGGAAAGTGTAAAAACTAGATGTAGATTGTTTATCTCTTATTTATCATTGGCATATGTGGCATTTAAGTACACCTTAATATGTAATTGATCATTCCTCTTGAACAATAATCTCCTATCAGGAGATCCTTCTATATACTCTAATCATTTCATTGTAGCATCAAGATGACATTGCTTAGGTTTATTCATAAACTGGCTAACTACACCAACAACATATACAATGTCAACCTAGTAATTGTGAGATATATAAGTTTGCCAATCACATGTCTGTGACAAGGAATGTCATCAAGTAACGGTGAGATCTCAGACCACAAGTGATCCATCCTAGATGTCATTGGGGTGTGTCAGTTACCGTTGCTTCAAGTAAAACATTCTCCTATAGTAAGCCCATAGCATATTTTCTTTGGTTTAATGTAACTCTCTGGTTACTTTTCAATGCCAAGAAAATAGCAAGGTTTGCCTATATCTTTTTCACAATGTACTTTTGTGGATACTCTTTTGTCTTTGCAATACGTTTAGTGTCTTATTCACTTACAAAGATGGAGTGATCAGCATTAGTTCTCTAAAGCTAATGTCATCGATAACCTTGTACTCTTGGACTTTCTTTAAGTCATAAATAGCTTTCTTCAATCGGCACATTTGGGACTCCTCATGGATAACATACCTTGATGGTTTCTTTATAAACATAGTCTCTTGAATATCATTATATAAGAAGATGTTTTTAACATCAAGTTGGAAAATAGGCTAGTCTTTGCTCACTACAACAGAGAAGATGACGGAAATGGAGCTAATTCGAGCCACAAGAGAGAAAGTATTGAAGAAGTTAACACTATATGTTTTAATATAGCCATTCGTAATAAGTCGGGCTTTGTATTTATCAAATTGTTTAAATGTTAAATATTTGACAACAAACACCCATTTATAACTAATGACATCCTTCGTGGTAAAAAAAGGAATCAAGTGCCATGTACCATATGAATGAAGAGTAGACATTTTCTCATCCATGATAGCTTTCCACTGAAGAATGGTAAGAGTCTTTTGATATGTTTTAGGAATAGTATTACAAGACAAAGTTATAGCAAATTTGCAATATTTGGTACCTAAATGGAAATAAGATGCTACATTCGTTAGAGGATGTGAAGTACAAGATTGGGTACCTTTCTTAAGAGCAATGAGAAGATGATCAGCAGTCGATGTTGATAGTTGTGAATCTCCTGGAGTGGAAGATGTTGTCTTGGGAGGAAAAGTATAGAAAATTGACGTAGATGGTGACACTACAACCTTTTAAGGTAGTCGACGCCTATATACATAAACTATAAGGGGAAGAGGTGGAGTATGCAGTGGTAAAGGCCCAGTTCGATAAGGAATAATAGGTAAGGACAAAGATGGTTCAACGGAGTGAGTAGAAACTTGAGTAGAGATATAAGACTCCAAGACGAGTTTTTCTATATTCTAAGAAATACGTAGTAGACTCAAAAAAAGTAATATCGATTGACACATACTAATGACAAGTTAATGGATCAATGCAATGATATCCTTTTTGGGTAGGAAAGTAATCTAAGAAGTCACACTTTGTTGTATGAGAGGAGAGTGTCATGCCTTGGAGCATGGACATAAGCAAATCATGTTCACTTGAATACCTTATGAGTGAGAGGAAAAGCATGATCATTGAGGTAAAGTATTGAAGTGGAGATTTTTCATTAAGAAGACATAATGGCAAATGATTGATAAAAAAATGTGTAGTAAGAATTGCATGTCTCCAATATGAAACTCGAGCCCTTATCTATGACGAGAGTGTGGGTAACATCAAGAAGATGATGATTCTTTCTTTCAACAACTAGAGACAGCTCTAAGGACTCTGTAGATGGAGTAGTAGTGTCAACAATAGCAACCGATACTGGATAATATCAAGTACCAATGGGACGACCTCATCCACTATATGTTGGCAAGTCAAATTGAACTATGAAGGGAGACCATCAAGGAAACAGAGAGTCTTCATCTCGTTTCAGTAGCATTGTTGTCATAGTACTAAATGTTGACACATGTCGGTTAAACATATATTAAGCATTTTTAGGTATGATTTATACATTTATTAAGTCTTTTTAGGTACTATTTATGTTTTAGAATATTTGTATTAAGTGTATATAATGTATTTTAATGTGATACATATTTAGCAAATGGTTTTAAGTAGTATTAAATGTAGATTATTATTTACTTTAGCTTATAATTCAAAGTTTTTTGTTTATTTTCGTGGACTCTCATCAATTTATTGTGTTTCTATCGATGTTGATACGTTTAGGATAAACTTCTGTCATTTGAAAAGTCTCATACGATACGTTTTTGTGATATAACAACTCTAAGTAATGTTTTTAATATCATTTCTTTTATTTCATAATATTCATCCATAATATAGTTAATAACTAAATATCATATTTTTGAATGGTGGATGTTAAATAAAATAGATACTTTAAATCTGAGGAATATTGTTATAAAGGTTTTATCTTAAACAATATTAGCATCTAGTTGTGAACGAAATTGAAACACATTAAACCTTATTCATACAAAGAGAAGAAACAGATTGGGCATTGTAAGGTTGAATGATTTGGTATTTATGCATTATAACATGTGGCTAAAAATAAAACATATCAAAGAAGGAGAAGAAAATGACTATATAGACTTAATAGATCTTGTATATATTTATAATGAAGACGAAAAAGAAAATTCTATACTTCAGTGGTTGCAATAAATTGGAGAATCAATTCTAGATAAAAAACAAAGTAGATTACATTCTAAAATTATTAGTGAAATAGGTATCGATGTAGAGAAATATATGAGTTTATCAGGACGTTTATCTTCGAAGGAGCCATCGTGATTAATAACTACTAGATGGACATTCTTAAAGTAGTAATATAAGAGAATCTTTGTTACACTCACTTAGCTCTTATGGAAGTGATTTTGTTAGGCAAACAGACTATAATATTGAGAATAATTGGACAAGAACCACATCTTTTTATATTCTAAGCGAACAAACTAGATTAGATATGGATTCATTCTTTCATTATGTATCTCTTCCAACACAATATGAAGAGCAACTACTTGAACGTCTTCCAAGTCATTTTTACATTCCTCGTCTTAAGAAATTCCTTAGTCAGTATATATAATTCCACAATATTCACCAATAGGATTCTTAATACAATTGTTAGTGTCACAGTATCACAATTACATCAATGAATACTAAACATATTATAGTCATATACATTGGAATAATTACGTGTTGTAGAGAGAGTTCCAAGTTTGGCAACAAATTCATCAAGAGCACAACTTGATTGATATACAAAAAGAATATTTTGATCAATTAAGGTATTTTTCATGGTATTAAGCATATATAAGGTAACTTTTTTGAGTACTTTTGTTTTTAAACATTTATTAAGTATTTTTACATATTCTTTATATTTCAGGATATTTCTATCAAGTCCATCTAATGTATCTTAATGTGATACATATTGAGAAAGTTGATCTAAGTAGTCTAAAATGTAGATTATTACTTACTTTAGTTTATCTTAGAGTTTCAAATCAAAATTCAAATTTTTTTGACTATTTCCATGGACTTTCGTAAATTTACTGTGTTTTTACCAACATTTTCACCGATGTTCGACACGTTTCTTATTTTTTTAGATCGAAGCTTAACATGCAACCAATGTTTAATTCTATGGCTTGTTGCTACAAGTTGTTTCAAGTAAATTTATGATTATCCATTGGTTGACCAATATTAGTTCCAAATTCGCAATCAACAAGAGAAAGCTCTCATTTCTCTCATGGCAGTGCTTCCTCCTGTCCTCTCTTTTGGAGAGCATACCATGATGAAATCTTCCATTACTGTCCTTGGGATCATGGTTCTAAATGTCGATTTCGTGTCGGACTTCGATAAGTTGAAAAATAGACACGTGTCGGGGAAATATTGGTATGTCGGAATTGTGTCGGTGGAAACATGGTAAAAAAAATTTACATTTGTTCAGCAAACTTGCATTTCGATATCGTGTCGGAGTTATGTCGGTAAATTGAAAATAAGACACGTGTCAGAGTTATGTCGGTAAATTGAAAATAAGACACGTGTCGGAGAAATTTCGGTGACACGCGTAGACATTTAGTACCATGCTTGGGATAGGCTGGAATTATTTATCTTCTTGCCAATGAAGTTGTCATTTGTCAGCCATCTAGCTGTAGGCTTGAATCGAGCTCTTTGAGTCATTTATTTCTGTTAATCTTAGGAGTCATTTAACATCTATGTTCTCACCTTCATTTCTCTCTCTTGCTTTTTTCATGCAATGTCAGCTCATAATCTATTTAACTTCTACATTCTCACCATCATTTCTCTCTCTCCCTTTTTTCACTTCTCAGTCTCTCAGTAGCTATATTTCAGAACAAGTGAATATATATATTGTTCATCTTTGTGATTATTTTTCACCAGTACTATCTGTATTATTATCTCCTTGTAGTTATGGCAAGTGGTTATATTGATTATCTTTCTGATTTTTTAAGTGGTTTCCTATAATCTTGGTTACTTTGATTATTTATGATTATTATATATCTTCTCATTGTGGGGAACTTACAAACAGGTACCGTTGTTATTAAGTATTGAGGAAGATGATACAGCACTAATCAAAGCGACAGAAAGTGGTGACACTGATCTCATCTATCTTGTTCTTTTTCATATATGGCGGAAGGTAATATTTTGACTATGTCTACCTCTTGACATGGCTCTTTTGCAATTCTGACGTATGAAATATTTGTACTTTAAATGAGCTTGTGTACCCACATTTTTGCCATTCATTATTTGCTGCAGAGGAATCCTTTGGAATTTTTCGCAACGATACATATCAGGCCTTTGTCTCATAATTTGTTTGTCACATATGCACGGTAGATACATTCCTTCGTTGTCTAGTTTGATTCATCATTGATTAAGGATAGCTAATGGGAATTATTTTGTGTTTCCTTTAATGGTTCAGGTGTTATAATCATGAGTTCCTGAAGGACTTCTTTCTATCAACTGGTCAACTTGAAGTAGGTTTGACTTGATAATTGATTGTCATGACTCCAATATTTGATTCTTTGTACACTAACTAAAGAAAGTCTCTTTCACCTCTTGTGACCTATAAGAAGATAAGTAATTGATTTTGATTTTCTGATACATAGTGAAACGGTTTTTATTTATAGGAGTAACATCTTGCCTCAATGTCTCCATTGTTTGCTTTTGGAAGATTGCCAAGTTAGTGGAAACCCTCTATCACTAATCATGCGCCTATAGTTTGAAATATGGGCAATAGTATATATTTTTTATATCCTTGGGTTTTAATCTCGTATAGAACCACATGAAGGCTTTACCACTTGGTCAAGTGGTTGCAAACAATGTTGAAACTAGATTTTTCTGAACTAAACTTCGCATTAACATGGTTTTCATGAAACCAGTTGGACAGTTGACATACTCATAATTGCTTATGGGTGGTCATTAATAATTTTTTTTAAAATCAAAAAACATGGGAGGGAGGTCCCACTTAGTTCATTAAGTCATAAAGCACATGGTGAAAGATACAATGAGGTCCAACCTCATGTGTGTTGAACATATCACCACGTATTTCTTAGCACAATGTGCTAGCTCATGAGCACACTGGTTACACTTACAGGGAGTAAAGAGGAATTTAACTGCAGTAAACCGTGTGACTAGTTGATGGCATTGCTCAGTAAGGCATTGACGTGGATCAGCGGTAGTAGTGGTTTGCCTATTCAGCAGAAAAATAACTTCTGGAGCGTTGCCTTCCACCACAAGCTTAACAATTCCTCTAGAGAGAGCCACCTTCAGTGCATGAAGGATGGCAGAAGCTTCCACCAGCCCCACCAGCCCCACCAGCGTTGGTGGGTAGATAGATGTGAAGGAGTGCTGCCTAGTGCTAGTTCTTGCATCCACATTGATTTTGATGAAATCAAAATATGGCCTCACTCAGTGACTTTGCAGTGATAACTCTCTAGTTATTTCATTGGTAGGGTTGATATTATTGTAGTCCATATACCACTAATCTTTCAAGCATCTATCAGCAGTAAGGAGTAAATGAGGAATAGACCATTTCTTATCTCTAAAAATGGCATCACAACGACCCTTCCATATTGTCCAGCATATGCAGGGAACTTGGCAGATGAATTCGACAGAATCAGTTCCTTGGGTGGACATAGTTCTGCTGCATGCTATTAACCAGTTGTCAAAGTAGATATTCGATGGTGGTTGTGTTGACCAATAGGATTGACAGCCCAAAGACATTTGGCATACGGACTGTCAAACATGAGATGCTCTAAAGTGTCTTCCTCATTATGACAAAGAGGGTAGAGGGGGTCAGTTATTACATGTCTTTTAAATAAAGACGCTTACAAGGTTAGGGCTTCTTGACTATAGCGCTAAGCGAAGGGTTTAATTCTTGGAGCCAGCCTTAGCTTAGGAGAGAAGTAATTGGTTGGTTCATCAATTCTAACTGAGGGAGAGCTGGTAATAAGATTATCTTGAAGATACTTGTATACTGATTAGGAGGTGAATTGGCCATTGGAAGTTCCTAATCATGTTATTCTGTCTTCTGTGGGTGGGTCCTGAGGAAGAATTATCGCAAGGATAGCTTTGCTGGTAAAGGTGTCAAAAGAGTATTGAATGAGCTCAGTGTTCCATCTCCTTTATTGTGGAATGATTAATTTGCAGACCATAGTAGGGATATAAGTGTTGCCTTAAATGGGCTGAAGACAGCTATGCTGATGTGGGAGGCACTTATCTTCCCAAATCCTAACTCTATGCCCATTTCCAATATTCCAACAAAGAATCTTGAAAATGATATCTCCAACTTTCAATAAGGCCCACCAAGTATGAGAAGAGGTGTTCTTGGTGGGCAGTTTCCAAAAGCTCTCTTCGTGGAGATATTTTGATGCCAAAGATTGGGCCCAGAAGGATTCTGGTTTAGAAATGAAATCTCATGCTAGCTTGCAGATGACGTTGATGTCAGCCAATTGAGTGTTTCTAATTCCAAGGCTGCCATTTTTGATCGGTTTCAGAAAAGATGCCTAGGCCTTCAGGCAACAAGGTTTCTGGTTGCATGAGTAATTCCAATAGAATTGCCTTTGGATTTTTTCTAGATCATTGCAGAGATACTTGGGGAGTATGGTAGAGCTCATAGTGTAAGAAGGAATATGGAAGAAAGTGTGGATTTGACCAGAATAGTATGCCCAATGTGAGATAACATTTTCCCTTTCCATCCATTGAGTTGACCCAAAAGTTTTGCTTTAAGAGATTGATTGAAAACATGTTGTTGGGTGCCACTTTTGATAATGGATCCAACATAGAGATCTGCTGGGTCCATTTCTTTCACTCCCATAAACCGCACCAATTCTGTCCTGTCCTCGTCGGTGCAATTTTTGCCGAACTGAATAGTAGATTTGTCAAGATTAAGTAGTTGACCCAACATACGAGAGAATTCAGTGACTAGAGCCCATGGTTCTAAATGTCGATTTTGTGTAGGACTTCGATAAGTTGAAACATAGACACGTGTCATAGAAATATCGGTATGTCGGAATCGTGTCGGTTGAAACATGATAAAAAAAATTTACATTTGTTCAGAAAACTTCCATTTTGATATTGTGTCGCAGTCATGTCGGTAAATTGAAAATAAGACACGTGTCAGTGACACACGTAGACATTTGGTACCATACTAGAGCCTTGATACTTGTCAATTCAGAGATAGTTGCTTCTCCAAAGATAAGGATGTCATCCACTAAGAGAAGATGAGTGATCGCTGGTGAGTAACGAGAGCATTTGAGGCCGTGAATGAGATCATCATGCTCAGCTGCTGAGATCATGCGAGAGAAGATGTCCGTTGTAATAATGAATAGAAACAGGGAAATCAGGCATCCTTGCTGTGTTCTTCGTTCTGCCATGAAGCTTCCAGGAGGTGTGCCATTGACGAGCATAGAGTAGGTTGGTGTGGTGACGCATTGCATGAGAAGTTTCCTGGCCCAGTCATTGAGACCTATCTTCCTAAGAGCTTCATGCAACAAAGATCACTCAATGCTGTCAAAGGCCTTAGACATGTCAAGTTTGAGGGCAAATGATTTCTGACCTGCAAGTATTCTTCATGGTATGGAAGAGTTTCTTCGCCATGATGATGTTGTCTGTTATCCTTCTACCTATGACAAAAGCAGCTTGATAAGGGGAAATGAATCTAGGTAGGAAAGATTTGAGTCTATTAGCCAGTAGTTTAGTAATTAGCTTATATGGGACATTAGTTAAACTACTTGGCCAGTAATGACTCGGAAGGGTGCAGCTCTTAAGTTCGGGTATCAAAGCAATATTAGTGTTATTGATATTACGAGGGAGAATGGATGAGATGAAAAATTGTTGAACATAGTTGATCAAGTCCCTGCCAATCCTGTTCCAGCAGTGTTGAAAGAAAAATGCGTGATAGCTGTATGATCCCGGCACTTTAGAAGGGTGGAGGAAATCCATTGTTCTTTTGATTTCATCTTCTCGAGGGATGGTTGTGGAGGCCTCATTCTCAAGTTGAGTACAAGGTTCATTCCATATCTTTGTTCCACCATAGAAAGGTGTCAGACATCTTGAAGTAAAAATGTCCATGAACTAGGATATGAAACAGTTGGCGATGTCCTCTTCTTCAGTGACCGTGTTACCATCTACACAAGTAGTTAATCCAATGTAATTCTTCCAGGCATGATGACCTGCAAAAACATGGAAGAATTTGGTGTTTCTATCGCCTTCCATATCCATCTTGCATGAGCCTGCTGGAAATGGTACAGCTCCTCAGCACGAGAGAGATAAGAATGGCGCTCTTGAAGGTTGTGCTCCTTTTCGATATTAGCATTTGTTGCTGGAGCGTTCTGAAGGACTTCTATTCCACTGCGAAGTTTGATAAGCAAATGTTACCAGCCATGAAACTCCTTAACTCACCATTGTTTAATAGTTCTCTGATGTTTCTTGCACTTGTGATTAATGTCCTTTGTTGGGTTTGAGCTCCAAGAGTCGTCAAGCATATTGTGAAAGGAGGGAGCCAACATCCACTTGGCTTCAAACTTGAAGTTGGCAGGCCATTTGCAAATTCTACCGAAGACATTAAGCATAATAGGGCAGTAGTTACTTCCTATCATAGAATTAAACGTCGATTTCGTGTCGAACTTCGGTCTGACAAAAATAGGAAACGTGTCGGATATCAGTGGAAATGATGGTGGAAACACGGTAAATTTACGGAAGTTCATGGAAATAGTCAAAAAACTTTGAATTTTGATATGAAATTCTTGGATAAGCTAAGTAAGCAATAATCTACATCTTAGACTATTTAGATCAACTTTTATAATATGTCACATGAAAATACAGTAGATAGACCTAATAGAAATATCCTGAAGTATAAATAATAGATAAAAATGCTTAATAAATGTTTAAAAACAAAAAGACTCAAAAAAATTACCTTATATATGCTTTTAGTACCATGAAGAATGTCTTGGTTGATCAAAATATTCTAAATTGTAAATCACCCAAAAAACATGAAATTACATGCAAAAATCTAAGATTTAACAAATAGAAAAACAATGAGTATAATTATTCTTGATTTTTACAATCATTCTTGATTTCTTTTAATTTTTCTTATTTTTAATTAATTATGAAATATTCTTAGTTTTTTAAAAAATAATAAAAAAAATACTGATTTTATACAATTATTATGTTAAATCTATCATTTATGGGATGAATTGAAAATAATGATTATTATTAATGTTTCATGTATATTTTTAGCTTTTTGGAACTTAGAAGGCATTAAAACCTCTTTTACAAGAAAGAACAAAAAAAAATTGACATAAGATAAGGCTTAAATGGCACGATCTTTAAAACAAATACAAAATGGGAAGAACCTATTGGACAACACTTGTGTCTTTTCCTCAGTCCTCACACATGTCACACTTTAAAATTTTAAAAAAAGAGGGACAACAAGGGCGAGTGGACGAACCTGGTTGGGGCAGATCGATGAGGTTGGAGGCTTATTTTTTAAAATTTTTCTTGATTTTTAATTACTTATAAAATTTTTTCATTTTAAAATTTTAATAAAAAAATTACTAATTTTATAAAATTATAATATTAAATCTATCATCTATATTATTAAGTTGAATCTTTATTTTTTAATTAATTACGAAATAAATATAAAAATTCCTTAAATAAAAGAAATTATCGACTTTAAAAGGAAAAAAAAATGAAAGAATGGATGACATGTGTATTTATACTTTATATCGGCACATACATTAGTGTTTGGCTTTTTTACACACTTAAAGCCCTTAAACAGAAGATGAGAAGAGCCATTGACTTTAAAAAAAGGGAGAAATGAATGGAAGGTACGAGACATATATGTATGCTTACAAAGAAAAAAGATGGGGAAGGGGGACGAACTGGAGACACCTGTTGGGACTTCAGCAGGCTGGCGAAGCTGAAAGCGGCAGACGGTGCTAGAGAAGCTGGACGGCGTAGGACTCCTGTGGCAGGAGATGGTTGGACGGCGCAGATGGTTGGATAGCGGATGATGGGCCGTTGGTGGAGATATGTGGTCGACGCGAGGGCAGACGACGCACTAGGGAAGATGGTGCATTGATGAGGTAACGAAGGAGAAAGGAAAGGCATAAGTGATAAGATAACGAAGGAAATCCTTACGTTTTAAAGGTAGAGCAGAGGATCACGGGTTGTGGGGAAGGTGCGTCGCCTGTCTCAGTTTGCGGGGAAGGTATGTCGCCCGTGTCGAGCTATGTAGTTTGTGAAAAAGCCAAACATCCACCGACATCCACCGATATTGTTGATACGCGTCGAAATATTCACAAAAATCAGGTACGTCGCGACATACTTTTGTATTTCGTTTCCCTCTTTTCATGAACCGATACATGTCGGCAAAATATCGTCGACACGGATTGACATTTGATTCTTTGCTTCCTATTTCTGGAAGGTGAGTGACCATTGCGTTGGGGCAGTGTAAACACCACTCATGAGTGGCAAGGGCTCTGTCTATACGTTTTTTGAGGTTGAATTGTGTTTGTCTTCGATTTGATTGTGTATGATGGACCATACGATGTGAGTTAGAAATAAATTCTTTGAACTCATCAATACTTCTGTGGTGAGGAGTGGTACCCCCTTCTTTATCATTAGGGCTCAAGATCGTGTTGAAGTCACTGATGCAGCACTAGGGGCTTGGATTAGCTTTGGTGAATGAGTTTATTTCTCTCCATATATGCTGGTGACCATTTCTTCTTGGGGGGCCATAAACACAGCAGATATTCCAGTCAAAGCCCTCAACTGAAATGGAAGCAGTAATATAGTGAGGACAAGAATGAGAAATATGGACTTGAATGTTATTAGTCCAACAAAGGCAGAGTCCCCCAGATTGACCCATGGACGGAACTATATGGAAGTTCACCATGGGGATCCGTGTAAGAGTGTGATTAGGCTGTTCAAGATTAGAATGAGATTCAGAAATGAAAAGGAGATTGGAAGATGTAGCCCAGAGGAGATCCTTTATTCTTTAAACTGAGAGGGAGCTCCAGCCTTCCCTGTAGTTCCAACCTGTGGCTCTCATTTGGCAGTGTGTGGCCCATAGAAGGTCACCACATGAGTAACAGTAGAGGGTGATTGATTGTGTTGCCATATTGTCCAGCGTCATGATTTTACGAGATGGTTCTTCAGTGATATCTAAGGTGTCTGAAGATAGAGATCCTTTTTCTTGCTAGAGCGTAGAGGTACATTGAGTGCCGATTTGACAATCATCCTTACTGTCAAGGATCATTTTATCTGGAGGATCAAGCAGCAGGATGGGCTTATCAGAGGACTGATTTTGCTCTTTTTTGCATCTTCTAGGGTTTCCATATTCATGCAAGCTCTTTTGCAAAATGGGTTTCTCCATGGATGTGGTTGTTGTTTTCCTTCTTTCCTTGGCATCTTCTTGGTCTTTATGCTCAGGTTGACCGGAGACAGCCTTAGTACTCTTGATCTGTAAGTGTGCGCCAGAGGTATGCAGTGTTTGTTTGGAACATGAGCCGGCTGTGTTCTCTTTCAAGATGAGCGCGATACTACTATTAGAACTGTCTTACCCTTTGTGGGTGGGGCAAGGTGTGGGCTTACCAATGCTGTCTTGGCTTGTTTTGGAAATATGTACCTTGTATGGAGCAGAATGGTTCATGCTTTTGTTGTGTAGTGGGGCACTGTTAGCTGACAGTTTGGTGCTTTATTGCTGCTAGTATCGGCTGTCATTAATGCTACTTGCAGTTTTGTCAGGTTGCTGTTGTCTTATCCATGAGCATATGCCTATCTGTTGTGACCTTTTCCAGCAAACTCACCTCCTCGATGTCGCCAGTAGTAACAGTGGTGGACTGTTGCTGGTGCTTAAAAACACTGTTCCTTCTTGGTATTAGGTTGGTGGGAACAACCTTAACTCCAAGAGCAGCTGGGAACTTTGGATTCAACAGGTGACTAACCTTCTTTCTATTAACTTCTGAGGAGAGCTTATCAATCTTGGTCTTCATACTTGTGCTCCGCAAAATCACCTACTTGCTAAGCAATTTTTTCCCTACCTTGGTAGTGAGACAATCTGGCAGGATGGCATGCAGCTGAATCCAGAGCTCCATTTCGTGGAAGTGGCAGTCCTCTGAAACAGTACCGACTTTGCCTTTTTCCAACAGAACAATGTCATTTTTGAAAGACCATGGTGCTTTACTCCAAACTCGATTAAGATCCTTGATGGAGTGGAAATATGCTACACTGATTCTGTCTTTGTGGTTGATGAACTGCACCTTCTCTTCTGTGTGCCATGCCTTTTCAAGGTTGTCTTTGTAGCTTGCAACTCTATGGGGTTGTTTTGAGTTGAGCTAGAAATATAGAGTGCGACTAACGTCCATGCCACCAATGATAACTTCGTCAGTTACTTGAATAGAGATTTCCATACTTGGTGAGGTGGAAGCATAAAATTAAATGTTCGGTCCAACAAAAATAGGAACATATTAGACATCGGTGGAAATATCTATTGAAATGTAGTAAATTTACGGAAGTCTATGAAAATAAGTAAAAAACTTTGAATTTTGATTTGAAACTCTAGAATAAGCTAAAATAAGTAATAATCTACATCTTAAACTACTTAGATCAACTTCTTCAATATGTATCACATTAAAATACATTGGATGAACTTCATACAAATATCTTAAGTATAAATAATACATAAAAATAATTAATAAATGTTTAAAAACAAAATACTCGTAATAGTTACCTCATATATGCTTAACATTTTACTATTTTTTATTTAATTACGAATTTTATGGCTTTTTAATGATTTATAGAATTATTATGTTAGATCTATGTAATATCAAGTTATTAATATCAAAACACAAAATAAAAAACATAAAAAAACCTAAGACCTATGTATTATTAGGTTAGATCTATGTAATATCCGGATATTAACATCAAAATACAAAAAAAAACATTAAAAAGCCGAAGATGTATGTATTATTAGGTTTAATTTATGTAGAAACAAGTTATTAACATTAAAACAAAAAAAAGAAGAAGGAAAAACCTAAGATCTATGTATTATTAAGTTAGATTTAATTATTATTATGATAGATCTAAGATTCTATCATATATTTACATGAAAGGTTCAAAATACAAATACAAAAAATGGAAAAAACTATGATTCGATACAAAAATCAATTGTTATACCTTAAAGAGGGATAAAATTTAATGGACATGTCGGTCGACATTGTTTACATTCAATGTAAAAAATACACCGTGTCAACCAACACTCCAACACTCACCGACATGTGTGGAAGTTTGGCTCTGAGACATGGTATTTCTCGGTTTACACTTGTAAAGCATGTCGGCCAACTCAAAATCCGACACGTGTTGATGTTTAATTTTATGGGTGGAAGGAGACTCTAAAAGCTCTGCAACTTCGTCTTCCATGATGAGAAGGTTAAGAGAGAAGAGCGGGGAAGGGTGGGGGGTGTTGGGAATGGAGAGAAGGAAGGAGAAATGGAAGGCGGAGGCCTACCCAGAGAGAAAACCTTCAGTGATGGGAGAAGCCCTTTAGCGAAGAATACAGAACTCATATCTCTAGAGCAATATGAGACGAGAGAGTGCCATGTATGCTCAGCCCCACTTCTATTAGGTTGTAAATCAGTACCTCCAATCCATTATTAGTTATGATTGGCATGTATGAATTCAAAGTTTAAGATTCTAAGTATTATGGGATGATTATTCTTCCAATTTTGTAAGTTTCTTCTAAAAGATGGGAGAAATGAGAGGGTTCTTCAAAGTATTAATGGATCCCATGTGTTATGGCATAACGAAAAAGTAACTTCCAGATTTATTGTTTGTTAATTTTTTTTTCAAGAAAACATGGGAGAAATGTTGTCTCTCCTTATTATCTATTTTTTCATTTCGGGTATGCTATTGTTGACAAAATGTGTTATTGATAATGGTGTAAATAGTAATACTAATTTATATATACTAAAGTTGACATTTATTTCTTCAAAAACGAATTTCTTGATCCAACATTTATTCTCGTATTACTGTTTGCAAATTAGTATTGGTTATAAATCAATATTGCAAATTCTAAAACTAAAGTTTAAAAATAGCGTTTGCATTCATTTTTTAATATTAGTGTTGGTTCATGTTTTTATGTATTTTTAATAGTAGTATTGGTGTTATTTTTTCATGCATTTTATCATTATGTTGTGGTGCTATTGTTTCTTGCACTTTTAGTGTTAGTGTTACTGCATTTTTTTTTGAAATTGTATAGTCCAAATTATTAGTGTTATTGCACTTTTAGTATTAGTGTTACTGATTTTTTACTGTACATTCACACCTAGAATCCATACCTCATGAATAAAAAAAGAGAGATTATTGTACATGTCAAATTAGCAATATTCTATGGAAAAAGAATCCATACGCCATGAATAAAAAAGGATGGATATCAAAAGAACAGAGCAATCATTGCTTTTTAACGCAAATCATCATCCATAATAGAAACTAAAACTAAATTTTACAACATGAATATGGTCGCTATTCACGATGTCAAAATAAAATTGAAAAATAGCAAAATAAATATTAGTTGTGTTGGAACCACGATGCTCCTCTTGACGACGACAATGGTTGCTTTGCATTGCTGGTGTTTGTCATGTAGGTGTGTTGGATGAACAATGAGAAAAGGGGAAGAATTGAGATAGACCACCACCAATTTTGGACTTCTCCTCCACCTCATTGATATGTCATCCTCCTCCTCCTCTATACACCCCTGACTTCCTCAAGAGAGAGAGAGAGAGAGAGAGAGAGAGAGAGAGCGCATCAGAGAGAGAAAGAGCAAGTGAGAGAAAGAGAGAGAGAGAGAAGAGCAAGGTCCTGGCATAGTTATCAAGGCACTTGCCTAGGTGCCATCACTTTTATTGATTTAACTGTATTTTTTGTCGGATCTGGGTTTAATAAGGAGAAATCAGGGATTTGTATTTAGATGTTAACGTCTGTGTCTTTTATAATGATCGTTTGATGTTAACTTTTGCTTTTATGGTCTTAATCTTATTACATTTTTTTATTATCTTGCCACTTTTTTAATATTTCAATGTTATTTAGTCATTTCAGTATTTAATTGAGTTTAGAATGGATATATCAATGTATAACTGTATATAACAATATGTAATAGCAACAGAAGAATCATGAATATATGTTTTTTTCTTAATTTATTAATGGTGCCTAGGCACCTGTGACCAAGGCGTCCTAGCTTGACGCTTGGCCGCCTTAATAACCTTGGGTCTTGGTTTGGTGAAGATTTTGATTTCCAATTTGATTACCATGAAATATGACAGGGGGAGGGTTATGGAGGCGGAGTGGTAGTTGTATTCTTTTGTATTTAGTTTTGAAATTCAAAACTTTAAATCTCAAAACCTGGTGGTTTCTATGTGATTGGTTTCGAGTTTTGATTTGATATTGATGATCATTGATGGAGAAAATGGACGACCAGGATGTATTCCTGTCTAAGAGTGTTTCGAGGTAAAACGTACCATATATGTTCCCTATGTGTGTGTGTGTGTGTTATATACATACATACCAAGCACAATAGTTATTGATAAGGCCACTTGCTTGGTATACTGAGCTCCAGCCTTACTGAGCACATGGCAGAAAGGTGGTTCCCTTTGCCACCTTATTGACCAACTTTCTGTCAATATTGTATTATGGTATTATGGGATGTTTTAGTATGCACTTGCAAACAGGATGACAATGGGGCACTTCTTCTTGACACAATTGAATTTTGTTGATATTTTTAATTAAGTCAATATTGGAGGCTTTGACTACTCCCTCCCTCCCCCAAATACTTATTCGTGTTTTAGTCAAAAGGCGACCAGGGGGGACAATATTAGCTGTCTGATCGGCCCAATAGCATGGTCTTTGTTTGCATTCTTGAGTTCATCGAGCATTGGTGAACAGATTACTTCTTTGTTGCTGCTAGTTATTTTGGCGCAGTTCAGTCCAAATGGGGATTGCTATGAAAAGAGGCTCTTAGCCTTCCGGACATCTCACCAGAGATATCAAATCCTTGAGATGCTTGAACTTGTGTAGCTTCGCTCTGGACATCTCATCAGAGATACCAATTCCTTGAGATGCTTGAACTTGTGTTGCTTCCCAATGTTTCTTTAATCATAGCACGTCATGGTGGTGGGTGACTGTCTAATTGGACAGAATAAAATGGAAGACTCTTCAAATGAGAAGTTAAATACTTGAAGAATTCGAGTCCATTATTTTGATTTTTTAAGTTGGTAATGAATATGGACAATCCTAGTGGTTAACATTTCATAGCTAAAGACATAAATTCTTGTGCTAAACAGCAAATTTTCAATAAAAATCTCAAAATTGAAAAAGGCTTTCAACGTAAAGTATGGAGTTGAACTATGGAGAGAAGTAATGCATAAAGATATGCTTGGAAGGGCCTTAGAATTGGAGGCCCAGGTGGCTGCTGTGGATGAAATGCACTACATGGTATTTCTTTACTGCAAGCTTCACATTCTTCGAACCTCATGAAAAAATCTGGTTATTTACCAATGTATGCTGCAAGATATAATGCAAAAAAATTGACTTACATTATCAATGAATGCTTTGGGTTATAAATCTGATTCATCCCTAAGCAATGTTTAGAGAAGCATGTGCTTGCCAAGTAAGCACCTGCTTAATCGACAGTAAAAGTTCAGGTCACATAATGTGACCTTCATTACTTGTTTATGGTGTGTTAAGTTTTATACTTGATTATGCAGGCACATATTTCCCAACTATTAAAAAATGTCAGACCATTGGATATTTTTTTTAAAAAATTGAACCTCACTTGAGGTTGGAAAACCTCTATATAACCTCCCCTTGCATCCTATACACTATCACATCAGTTTCTGTATTCATTGATAATTTTCTAATATAATTTTAGCATTTTTTTAATAAACATTATTTTTTCTGAAATACTGGTTGACTCATACTTCAATTAAGCATAGTGCCCACTTAATCATTTGAAATATGCCAACATATACGGCATATTTTGATTAATCCAACCTATGAACATTGTTTCTAACAAGCTTTTTCATGCTGAGGATTGTCTGGTAGTGACCCTTTTCTATTGCTTTTCGAAGCATTTACAAGCTTCCATTCTACGACCTTTTACGCATTCATTTGTCAATATTCTACATGTTTAATATAAATGAGCATTTTCTTTGATTATGACAAGTCTAATCTTTTTTTGAGGCTAGTAAATATGTAACATACTATAATTTATCTGCAATTTTTTTAAATGGAATGGATTGGTGGGCAGGGCTTCCGCAAGTGCCTCCCCCCTCTTGTCGGTCAAATAATGAAGTCAATGTATATCCTGAAGTGCGTTTACCTTTATTTGCCTTCTCTATTCCACTATCAAATAATGAAATTCTCAATTTTTTTTTAATTTGGCAGTGACAATTTTTTTATTTGGTACTGACTTATGTTCCTGATTGCAAATGTTTATAGATTCTTAAGAATTTTCAGTTGGTAGCAAAAATTTTCTAACAATACCATAATGGAATTGGTTGTGTAGGATGTGGCTTTCCAATTATTGAACGAATCATGGGAGCTAGGAAACAATCCAATGGCAAGTAAAGGATCTCCTTTACATGGACCACGAGTAAAACTTATAGAGAAGGCTAGTGATATTTTCCGTCAGACTAAGGAACATGTTTTTGAATCGAAAGCTGCCGAGGAGCATGCAAAGTTGTTAAGGTAAATAAAATCAGTGGAACAGTGGTTTAGTTTGCTGGTGTCTGCAAAGGCAAGTCTTTTATATTCCAATATCTAGAACATTTTAGGCTAAAATTCTGTAATACGAGACTTGAACTTAGCAGTGACTCTTGAGTTTGTGTTTTTTTGTTATTCAACAACCTATAGGGTGTTTTGCAGTGTCCATATTTCTTCATCTATCATTTCTCACATAAAACTTTTATCCATCGAAATTTGTTGCTTTCATGTGCATTTTCACCTGCATGTTTTACCGAGTCAGATAGAAGCTTTAATCTTTTGGACATACAAATATCTAGGATCAAAATTTTTACAAAGAAGTTTAATCGTAATAATTTTAAAAGGTTTACTTTGAAACTTGAATTTGTACTCGTTTTTATTCTTATTTCTAGTGGACCCACTCAATTAATCCTATATGGTGGATTTGCCATAACTACTCAAGGGGAAAATTTTAGTTAAGAAAAATCAAGAAGCTGCACCGGAAGATCCCGATGGAATTATCAAGGAGATAATGCAAGGACGGATCCCATCAAAAAGAAGAAAAAAGCAAAGAAACAGTAACAACATGATCATAGGATCCTTTCAAGCCAATCGACAATACCCTTGTCTACATCCTCATCAAGCCTCACATTGGGCACCCACTCCACAATAGATGCACAATCTCTTTGAAATTCAATGGCATCTCATTTTGGAAATCCAATGTTTACGCTCTAATTGTTGATGCCACTGCACAACAGATGGAATTACTGTTCAACATCTTCTATGTGTCCTATGATAATCCAATCTACCCCACTTCTACAACCTTTCCACAGAAAACTGTCACAGAAAATGTAAGAGATGGCGATATTATCTGCTGTCCCTTATTAATAGTGTACTAATAAGCAATGGACCGAATAATCCAAGAAAAAATGTACAAAAGATGTAAAGACAAGGTGTCAATAGATCAAATTTTTTGGAGATGCAAATTGAATGTGTTTTCTCGATCAAGTTCCTCTGCCTATGGCATCCCTGTACTCGTTTTGATTCCTTGGAATCCATTTAGTGTTTACAATTCACTTGAATGCCCATTTGTGTGCTTGAATGACTACTATGGTATCTTACATATACGTGTAACATTAGGATTTGCATCTAGCTAGTAGAAACTCTCTGTTAGTGTGAATTGTGTTAAGTTAAATGGATATGCCTTACATGGATATTCGTATAAAGAACTTTTCCTTATATATATGTAATAGGGGTGTTTATTCAATAATATATTTCTCTTTTCAATACAAACAAGGAACGAGAGCCCAGGACATCTAAACCCTAGATCCCCTTCACCTCCGCCCTTGGAAGCTACCGCCGCCATCGAAAGTTGCCGTAAGACGGCCATTTTCCGACCAGAATAGCCGCTGACGGCTCCAAATCTCACCGAAGAAATTGGATATGTCCTTCGGCCTTCGTTTTCTCCACACTCGAGCCTTCCTCCACCTGCCACAAGCCATTGTCGGCCCTCCTTTCCTCTTTTTTGGCCATCGACGACCACTAACAGCCTGACAAGCATGATATAGGCTGGTTCTTTAATTCTTATCTATTTTTTTATATCTAGGGTTAGTTATTTGTCCCTTATTTGCCCTAGATACTTATATGTTACCTTAGAAGTGGGTTTCTATATCTATTGTAGTGTTTTTCTCAAGATTACAGCAATTTTTACTATCCTTTTTCTATTTATTTGCCCAAATCAGACCTATTTTCTTTTCTCCATGGCTTCATATCAGGAGATGTTGATGAAGAGTCTCTCTAGAACGTTAATCAAATTGAATGGCAAGAACTTTCTGTTATGGTCTCAGGTATTTGAGACCTTTATTGGTGCATATAGGAAGACTGAACATCTAACCGTTGATCCTCCTAATGCTAAGGATTCCACTTATGCTGACTGGTTTGTGGATGACTGTGTTGTTATTTCATGGCTAGTTAATAATATAGAAAGGGACATATCTCGAGGTGTTATGATGCTACGTCCAACCAAAAAGATATGGGATACTCTACAAAGTACATATGGACATGGAAAAAATATTACACGCATATATGAAATATATGAGCAGTTATTTACACTTCGTAAGGGAGAGCGTTCTGTTTAGGAATTTTACAGTTTCCTCATATTTTTATTGGATGGATTGGAAATCTATCAATCTTTTGTTGCTGACATTTCGAAGATGAGGCAGTATAGAGAGGAACTATCAGTGGCTATCCTTCTTACTGGACTCAACTTCACTGTGGCTTCTTAGATTCGTGATTCAATCCTTGGTTTAAAGACACTTCCTTCACTTTCATCTACTTTTACTAGTACATTGCGTATCTTGACTGTAACTTTGACTTCTGTTCCTAATCAGTCAGCTTTGGCTACTTTTTCTCGAACCTGTGGTCGAGGACGTGGTAGATCCTCATCTGGAGGACGTGAGTTTCGTAAATGTGATCATTGTGGCAAGACAAATCATTCTTCTGATCGTTGTTGGAGCAAGTTCAGTAAACCTTTCTAGGCTAGACATGTCATTGAGAATACATCTAATGATTCCTTTACTTCAACAATCACTATCTCTTAGGCTGACTATGATAGATTTCTTCAGCTCCAAGATAATCAAATCTATGCCACTGTCACTTATGCATCTGTCTCAAGTATGCCTGTGTTACTAAATCCTAGTAGCAATTCTTGGATTATCGACTCTAAGACTTCTTCACTCATGTCAGGTACTTGGGATCTTTTACTCGTCTTTCCAATCTATCAAACATTAAAACTTTTTCCATTGCCAATGGTAATCATTGTTCTGTGTCTAGGGAAGGGGTTGTTAATGCCTCCTCCTTGATAATTCTTGAGAAAGTCATTCATGTACATGATTTTCTGGTTAATTTGCTTTCCATTGGTGCTATTATCCGTCAATTTTACTGTTCAGTAACTTTTTCTCATATTATTATATCTTCTAGGATCTACAGACGAGGAGGATTGGTTTAGATCGTGAGCAAGGTCGTAGAGTTTACTTATTGGTCTAGGATGATGTACCTAGTGGATTGGCATCAGTTGCAACTATTGTAGAATCCTCGCTATTATGACATTATTGTCTTAGACGTCCATCACATCGTTGTCTACAGTAGGCTCTTCCTTGGATCTCAGTTGAGTCGTTTATTTGTGAGACGTGTCGCTTAGGTAAGCAACATCGAGCTACCTATAGGCGGTCTAGTTTGTCTACTAGTCAAGGTCTCTTTGATTTAATCCATTGTTATATTTGGAGGCCTGCTCATAGTGTTTCTGTGTCTAGTTTTCATTATTATATTGTGTTTGTAGATGACTATTCTAGAGTTTCATAGGCATATCTTCTTAAAGATAGGCATCATGTATTTGTTATTGTCAAGAATTTTTTTTCTGAAATAATAAATAAATTTTTTATTACCCCAAAATTTTTTTGAACTGACAATGCTCTTAAATTTATTCAAAAGGATGTGGAAAGTTATTTTGCTTCATTAGACATTATTCATCAGACTATTTGTCCACATATTTTTCAACAAATGGGATGATTGAACGTAAGCATAAATATATACTTGATGTCACCTACACAATCATGTTACAAATGAATGTTTTCAAGTCTTTCTGGTTTGATGTCATACTTACAGTGACTCATCTTATCAATAGAATACCTTTTGCACCTCTTGGTAGTGAAATTCTATTACGTCGTCTTTGTCCTGAGAGGGAACTCTTTAGTCTCCCTCCAAAAGTATTTGAGTGTGTTTCTTATGTTCAGGACCTTAGTTTAGGTATTGACAAGTTCGCTTTAAGATCTCTTCGATGTATTTTTGTGGGGTATTCACGAACCCAAAAGGGATACAGGTGCTATCATTCACCTAATCATAGATATGTGTTTTTGAGGTGTATTTTTGTGTATCTTGTGCTATCATTCACCTAAAGTCACTTTTTGGGAGTCCAAGCCTTATTTTACCTTTAACAGTCATATTACTCCCACTCCTTTACTTGTTGAGATTGTCAATATAGGAGATGTTCAACTGCAACTTTTGCAAGCAAATACGTCTCGTCCACTCTAGGTATATCATCGACGACATAAAGTGGCTCCATCATCTCAATCTGAGCCATCACCTCTCTTTGTAGATCTTCCACCACAATATCTTGATATCCTCATTGCTTTACGAAAAGGTACATGATTTTCTATTATCCATTTGATTTCTACTTTTGTTTCCTATGATTCTCTTCACCCATCCTTTTGCTAGTTTGTGCTGTCCATTTCCTTAGAGTCTATACCCAAGAAATATCAAGAGGTATTTGCTTTTACCACAATGGAAGGCAGCCATGGATGAGGAGATGCAAGCACTACTTTCTCGCGACACATGGGAGTTGGTAGCTCAACCTAAGGAAGTGGTATTGTCAATTATCGATGGATATTCACCGTCAAGTATAAATTTGATGGCTCTGTAGACAGATACAAAGTGAGATTGGTGGTATGTGGTTTTACATAGTCCTATGGTATTGATTATGAAGAAATTTTTTCTCTAATGGCCTGTCTTAATTCAATTTGAGTGATCCTATATGTCATTGTTAATAAGTCATGGGACATGTATCAACTCAATATCAAAAATGTTTTTATTTATGGTAACTTTGCAGAATAAGTATACATAGAATAACCTTTAGAGTATGTTGTTCAGGAGGAGAACAATATATGTCTTCTTAAGAAGGCTATATATGGTATAAAGTGGAGTTCAAGAGTGTGTTTTGATAAATTTAGCAAAGTGGTGATGAACTTTGGGTTCGTAAGATGTGCTGTTGACCATTCAATATTTATCATGAGGAAAACTAATGGCTGTGTGTTACTGACAGTTTATATAGATGACATCATTTTTACGAGGAGTGATGTTGAGGGTAAATGAAACCAAACAATATTTACAGTGACACTTCACTACAAAGGACCTGGGACGCCCTAAGTACTTCCTGGGTATTGAGTTTGCTTATGCTAAAGAGAGAATGGTGTTATCTTTGAGAAAATATGTAGTTGATCTTTTTCAGGAAATTAGCCTTATTGGATATAAACTAGAGAGTACTCCTATTGATCCTATGTCAGCATTGTGGGATGGTTCTACGGGTACCTATGAGGATGTAAGTAGGTACAGAAGAGTGATTGGCAAGTTGATCTACTTGACTGTAACACGTTCAGACGTTTCATATATTATTGGACTGCTGAGTCAGTTCATGCATGAGCCTAGAGATGTACATTGGCAAAGTGCTTTACGTGTGCTAGCGTACATTAAAGGTACGTCAGGACGAGGGTTGGTTTATAGAAGACATAGTTACCTAAAGATTGAGGCATACTCTGATTCTAGATATGTAAGAGACAAGGGTGATAGAAAGTTCACATCAGGATACTGCACTTATGTAGGCAGAAATCTTGTAACCTGGTGGAGCAAAAAGCAAATTACTGTATCACGAACCAGTGCAAAAGTTGAATACCGTTCTATGTTACAAACTGCTTGTGAGATGATGTAGATGTGGTCTTTTTTTATCTGATCTTGGTTTTCCTATAAAAGCCCCCATGGCTATGCATTGCGATAATCAGGTAGCTATCTTCATTGTAAATAATCTTATATTTCATGAGCATACTAAACATATTGAGGTAGACTGCTATTACATACATGACATGGTAATGAAAGGAATTATTTGCATCTTTTATACTCAATCAGCAGAACAACGAGTGGATATCTTCATCAAAGGCTTGAGTGTTGGGGTTTTTGAATCTTTATGTAATAAGTTGGGCATGATCAGTATTTATGCTCTAACTTGAGGAGTGTTAGTGTGAATTGTGTTAAGTTAAATGGATATGCCTTACATGGATATCCGTATGAGGAACTTCTCCTTATATATATGTAATAGGGGTGTTTATCGAATAATATCTTTCTTTTTTCAACACAAACACTCTTTATTCATTGAGATAAAAAAATCAAGCAAATCCATTGGTAACAATTTTAATAAGGGAATACTAGAGCCAATGCATTAATAAAGAGGGTGTTGTTTGGGGTGTGTAACTGTTTGCTTAAGATCTTGATGGCCTAGGAGATTTAGCTTCAAGAACACTAGAAAATTTATCTTTTGTTTAAGCTATGTTTTGGCAATGATTCTAGTTTATGGCATTTCCGCAGAATTTGAGAAGTTCATTGTCATAAGCTTTTGACTTTTGTGAAATTTGTATAGCACAAGTTGCAATAGCTTTTACAGTTAAGTTGAATGTATTTTCTTGTTTGGTAACTATTAGATGTGTGTTATTAGAGATGTGGTTATGTCTTATATGAGTATGTATTAAATGGATATCTTTATAAGGAGAAAACCCTATATATATATGTAATAGTCCTGATTATCAATAATGATATTATGCTCTTCCTAATTTTAACAAGGTACCAAAGCACAGGGAGACCTAGAATCTAACAGCCTCTCACCCCTCTCTTCATCCCACTAGAATTGTTGACCAACAGAACCATCGTATAGCATAATTGCCATCACAGTGCACCCGTTGCCTACTCCCAACACCTGTGGCCACCCTAGCACCTGCCCAACAATAGTAGGCGTCTTGTTGGTAGCCACTCCTAGGGGTTCTGCAGGCCCTAGGGAGTTTCCTATGGCAACCAATGGCTTGTGCAGTTGGGTCATTGGTTGTCGTGACATGATCTAAGCTGTCTCTTCCACTTGGTTAATGTTTTTGCCTCTAGGGTTGTACATGTGTCCTGATTAACAAAATTCTACGCTAGAAATGGGTGCAGACCTTTGACCTTTTCAACTCTTCTTTGACAAGATGAGATTGTGACTACTACTATTATGACTATTTCTTGCGAGACATGGTTGAAAATCTCTTTAGGCATCTATAAAATTGAATGGAAAGAATTATCTTCTTTGATCGCAAGCGTTTGAGACTTTTCTTAACATATATTTGAAGATCCATCATCTTATTAATAATCCCCCAGTTGCAAAGAACGTGACCTATGAGGATTGACTTGCAGATGACTGTGCAGTGATATCGTGGCTGGTAAATAGTATAGATGGGGACATCTCCAGAGGTGTGATGATGCTACGATCGATCAGGAAGATTTGGAAGACTTTGCATAATACTATGGACTTGAGAAGAACATTGCTCGGATTTGTGATATATGGCTAGCTTTTTACCCATCTTTAAGGAGAGTGTTTAGTTCAAGAGTTCTACAGTTTTCTTCAAGATGAGATAGTACAAAGAGGAGTTGGTCGTGGCTATTTTGTTGGTAGGGCTTAATCCTACATTGGCATCTCAGATTTGTGATCCATTTCTTGATGTAGAGACTCTTTCATTACTCTCGTCCACCTTTTCTTGGGTCCTGTGGATTTTGACTGTTACTCTAGCTCTAGTACCTGATCGTTCGACATTAGTTACTTCCATCAAAGGTTGTGGTCGTAATGGCCATGGTAGTGGTAGGTCTTCAGTAGGTGGATGTGAGGCTCGTAGGTGTGATCATTGTTTTGGCATCAATCATTCATTAGATCACTGTTAGAGTAAGTTTAGCATATCCTCTAGGTTAGACATGTAACAGAGACCTTTTCTGCAGGGATTATCTCTTAGGTTGATTATGACAGGTTCCTTCAACTTCAAGACACCTAGCCCATTGCTACTGTGGCTCACGCAACCTTTTTAGATATGACTGCTTTGTTAGTCTCTAGAGATAGTTCTTAGATTATCGACTCTAGGATTTTTCACATATGTTAGGTACTCGAGATCTTTTTATCTAGCTTTCTTACTTATCTGATATTAAATTTGTTGCCATTGTAAATGGTCGTCATTGTTCTGTTTCTGGGGTAGTTGTGGTTTATGCTACTTCTTAGATTACTCTTGATAAAGTATTTCATGTACTTTGACTTTTTTGTGAACTTTTTCTCCATTAATGCTATTATTCGATAATTTTATTGTTTTGTAACCTTTTTTTTCCCTATTATTGTACTTTTTAGGATTTGCAAATAGGGAGGAAGATTGACTTGGGCCATGAGCATGGTCGTAGTGTGCATATGCTTGTTCGAGATGATATACCTTGTAGACTAGCATCTATTGCTTATACTGTAGAGTCTTCATTGTTGTGGCACTGCCATCTTGGTCACTCGTTGCATCGTAATCTTTAGCCCTAGATCATAATTGTGTCCTTTGTCTATGAGTCGTGTCATTTATGTAAGTATTATCATACTACCTTTAGGAGTTTTAGGTTGTTTAGCAATTAAAGTCCCTTCGATTTAATTCATTGTGATATTTGGAACTTACTCGGGGTCGTCAATGTCTGGTTATCACTATTATGTAGTTTTTGTGGATGATTATTCTTGAGTGTCTTGGGTGTATTTTTTTAAGAATAGACATCATGTGTTTGACATTATCAAAATTTTTTTGCTGAAATAATAAATCTTTTTTCCATTACTCTAAAATTTTTTCACACTGACAATGTTCTTTAGTTTGTTTAAGGTGATATACAAAATTATTGTGCTTTAGGGATTCTTCATCCGACTTCATGTCTATATACCTCTCAGCAAAATGATGTGGCAGAACGTAAGTATGGACATTTATTTGATGTCACTTACACTATTTTGTTGTAGATGTATGTTTCCAAATACTTTTGGTCTGGTGTTGTGTTCACTGTTGTGCATCTTATTTTTACTTTTGTTACATATGATTACATTCATCCACGTTTTTGCGAGCATGGTTCGTTACATCGGAACATGTGGGCGAAATCTCGTCGACACATGTTAAGGTTTCAAATGGGGGTAACGACATATGGAAGAATATCTTTGTTTACTGTATGTCCGTGAGTGTGTCGGTGGCGTATCGTGCATGTCTAAAGAAAGGTAGAAATTTCAACGTTGTAAAAACACCTATCGACCGACACTCTTATCTTCAAGTATCGACACAGATGAACCATGTGTGCGAGTTCCTTCGGTCCTGTGCTGCCTTTGCCTCCAGACTCCTTTTCTGTTCGTGCCCTTCATGCCTCTACAGCGTCCGCCCGTTCCCTCCTGTGCCCTCTGCCCATTGTTGTGCAGGATCCGTCGCCTCTCGTGCCCTCCGCAGCTTGTACAAGCCCTTCGTTGTCTCTCGTTTGTGCCTTCTGTGTCTCTACGGGATCTTTCGCGACATCGCCTCCCGTGCCCTCCGCACGACACGCCTTCTGTGAACAAAGAGAGGGTGTGAGTTCTTTCCTTTTTTATTTATCTGCCTGTGCGTGTTTTATTTTTCTGTTTTCATGAGTTTTATTTATCTATCCGTGTCCTGTGTGAGTTTTATTTTTTTGTTTTCGTTTTCAAAGTAATGTTTTATTTATCTGTCTTTATATTCATCTTTTATATTTATCTGTCTTTATTTATCTGATTGCTTTTAGATTCATCATCTTTTGCATATCCATATGGTTTCATGTTTTGTTTTTATGCTTTTGCATTTTATTTTATTTTTTATGTTATTTTTTGTATTTTAATGTTAATAACATGATAGATCTAACCTAAAAATGATAAATCTAATCTAATAAAGGTAAAATCTAACTTAAAAATTCTATAAAATCATTAAAAATCAGTAAATAAAAAATCAGTAAAATATTTATAACTTAAAAAGAAAACTGAAATTCAGAATATTTTATAAATAATTAAAAAAATCTGGATATTATTGAAAATTTTGAAAAACATTCAGATATTTCAAATTTAAGCAAAGAAATGAGGAAAATAGTAAGAAGTTGGAAAAATAAAGATATTTTTTGAAATTTTGTAGAAAATCAGAAATAATATTAAATGTACAAATTATTAAATAAAATATCTAAAAAAATTGTAAAAATCATGGAAAATTTTAAAAAAAATAAAGAAATATATTTTTAATGTTTGAGTATTTTTTTCATATAATTAAGCTCATTTAATTTTATTTTCAGTCTTCACAATGTCGATAGATCTCAAAATAATGTTAGTGACAATGAGGAAAGAGTTGTTAGATTTGAAGATCTATGATAGTTGCATGGTCATGTTGTCAATAATAATAGACAGAAAACAAAATGCAAGTATTGTGGAAAGAAAATGATGAGTGAGGATATTACAAGATTGAAGCAATATCTTGTTGGTGGATACAGTAATGCCAGTAGGTGTAAGTTATGCCAACTGTTGTTCGTAATCAGATAAGAGAGTTACTGAAGGACATAAAATCCAAGAAAAGTGATAGAGTGAAAAGAGATGAAAAATTTAAGAAGATTCTGTTTGATGAAGGAGAACGTGAGTCTATTGTTGTACCAGATTTAGATGATGATACAGTGTATCTTCTAGATTGTCAAACTCAAGATGAGAGAGACATGTATAGGAGAGTTATAATGGAGTCAAGAAATGAAGAATAGCATAGAGAGCAAATTCAGAGATTCCATGGTTTTGAAATTGTTAGAAGAAGTGGAAGTGGCAGTGGTAGTGCACAGAAAGATAACGGTAAAGACATTGCAGGAATGTTTAGAATATATAGTCAAAGATATGACAATCCAGATTCAGCAACATGTAGAACTAAAAAGTCGAAGGAGAAGACTATCAAATGGATGTTTGGAAATGTTAGAGAGAAAGTTGGTCAAGTTGTGGCCAAATACATGTTTTTTAATGCTATTCCGGTGAATACTACAAAAGGATCGTATCTACAACATTGACAGTTTGATATGATATGATATGTAGCAGTAAAAGAAGGTACGGGAGTAAAATCATCAATTGATTATGATATAATCACCATTGACAGTTTGAAACGACAATGGTCAACCTATAGGATCACTGTTATGTGTGATGGTTGGACAAACAATACCAGGATACTGATTATCAACTTCATGGTCTACTGTGATGGCCGCACAATTTTTTTAAAATCCATTGATGCTTCTGATGTTATCAGAGATCGTAGATATCTCTATAAATAAATATTAGAAGTCATTAAGCAAGTGGGATCGTCAAATATGGTTCAGATTGTCACCGATAATGGCAGTAATTTCAAAAAAGTCGGTGAAAAAATTATGTCCAAATATCTTATCTATTGGACACCATGTGCTGCTTACTGTATTAATTTGATATTCAAATACTTTGGTAGGACAAAACTAGTAGAGAAAACTGTTAAAAAAGTAAAGCTTGTAACAAATTTTATTTACAACTACCCCTACCTATTGGCCTTTATGAGGTCACCTGAGTATTGTGGTGGTGACTTGATTCGACTTGGGGTTACTCAATTTACAGCAAATTACATTGCTTTCCAATTGATGATTGATAAAAAGAGCGGACTAAAGTACATATTTAATTCATAAGTCTAGTATAAATATCATGAGAGTGATACTCCAATTGGTAGGAAAATAAATTTTATAATTAATAGTCAGTCTTTTTGGGAAGATGCTCGAAAGGTAGTAAGCATAATGAAGTCGGTTTCAAAAGTTCTTCGCTTGGTGGATGGTGATAAGAAATCTACAATGAGTTTCTTGTATGAGGCAATGAAGTTGATAAAAGATGCTGTGAAAGATGCAACATATAGATCATCCAAAGGATACTTGAAGATTATCGAAGAAAGATGGTCTAACATATTTCTTCACTCTTTACATGAAGTTGGTAAGTAGTTTAATATATATATTTATCTTTGTTGTAATTATATTTACATTATAATTGATTGTTTAATTACTTTTCTTTATCAATGTAGCATACCATCTGAATCTACAGTACCAATATGATCATGATCTCGGGAATCGTATTGATTTACTATCTTCTATGGGATTGTTAATAAAGAAATTGGAGTCAAATGTCGACATTCAAATAGAAGCGTTGAATGAAATTAAATACTTTAGGAACCAAATATTCGGATTTGGAGATCCTCAAGCGATTCATGGTCTTACTTTTATGACTCCAAATAAGATTTGTATATTATTTATTTTATTTCGTGATATTACATCATAATATGAGTACTAAATTAATAATCTAATATCATATTTCAGGTGAATGGTGGATAATGAATGAAACAGTTGCTCTAAATTTAAGAAAATTTAAAATTTATCTCAAACTGTCTTAGCTTCAGGATGTGAAAGAAATTGGAGCATATTTAATCTTATCCATACAAAAAGAAGAAACAGATTGGAAATTCAAAGATTAAATTATCTTGTGTTCTTGTACTATAACATGAGGCTGAGAATAAAACATATCAGAGAAGGAGAAGATAATGATCATTTCGACCTAATTGATTAAGCATATGTATACAATAAAGATGAAGATGAGGATCCTATACTAGAGTGGTTGCAAGAAAATGAACAACTAGTACTAGATGGAGAACAAGGTAGACTAAGTTTAAGAATTGCTGCTGAAATGGACATTGATGTTGAAGAATACATCTATTCATCAGAACATTCTCGTAGTGGAACTTTAAGTTTAGATGGTGAAAGTGATACAAATGATACCTCACAACCATCAGATGATGATGAAGGTAGTGACAGTAGAAATGCAACTCAACCTGGAACTGGAGATCTACGAGGAGAAAGTCAAATGCCACTCAGTCCATTCATAGGAGAAGATGAATTCATACATGCCACACAAGATGAACATCATGGAGTCCGACAACCATCAAGATCAGATCCTTTGTTGTATCATTATAAAAGAAAATTTTGTAAAGACTCAGCACAAGATTTAGATTCTTGAAGTAGTTATGTTAGGGGAAGTTTATTAGAGTCATTTGATTCTTTAAATATCCATGATCCTATTGACTCTTATAACTACAATTCTTATGGAGATCGTTCTTATGAGCAATCAGATTATACATCTGAAAGTGGATGGACGAGAACTTCATCTTCTTATATCCCAAGCCAACAAAGTGAATGGGATATGAGCTTCATCTTCAACTATACACCACTACAAACAGAATATGAGTAACAACCTTATCAAGGTCCTCTAAGTGAAGATTACTTTCCTTAACAACCTCAACAAGTACTTATTACACAATATCTATTAATAAGGTTTGATTCAACTGCCAATATCAGATTATCATTATTATATTATGGAATACCAAACATATTATAGTCATATGTCTTGGAACAACTATGTATTGTGGAGGGAGTGTCAAATTCGACAGCAAATTCATCGTGTCCATAACATAGTTGAACAACAACATAATATTGATGAATCAAGACATTTTTTTTGGTATTAAGCAAATATGAGGTTACTTTTATGAATATTTTTATTTTTAAACATTTATTACGCATTTTTATCTATTATTTATGCTTTAGAATATTTGTATTAAATCCATATAGTGTATTTCACTATGATATATGTTTAGAAAGTTGATCTTAGCAGTCTTAAATGTAGATTATTGTTTACTTTAACTTATTTTAGAGTTTCAAAGCAAAATTTAAAGTTTTTTGATTATTTTTATGAACTTCCGTAAATTTATCGTGTTTCCATTGACATTTCCATTGATGTTTGACACGTTTCCTATTTTTGTCGAACCGAAGTCCGACACAAAATCGATGTTTGGAGTCAAGTTTTCGAGTTTGCTTTATTCATATCCTCGGAGTCTGTATCCAGGAACTATCAAGAAGCGTTGCTTCTCCTACATTGGAAGGCAACCATAGATGAGAAAATGAGAGCATTAGTATCTCATAGTATATGAGATTTGGTTGTTCGACCTAAAAGAACCAACATAGTTGGTTGTAGGTGGGTATTAAGTATCAAGTACAAACCTGATGGATTAGTGGACAGATATAAAGCGTGGTTGGTGGCTTGTGGCTTTACGCAGTCATATGACATTGATTACAAAGAAACTTTTCCTTTAGTGGTTCGACTTAATTCCATACAGGTGTTCATTTGTTGCCATCAATAAGTCATGGGACTTATATCAACTTGACGTGGAGAATGCTTTCCTGTAGGGTGATCTGGTAGAATAAGTTTACATGAAGCAACTCTTAGGGTACATTGCTTAGGGAGGGCCATATATGGTTTCAAGTAGAGTTCGAGAGCTTAGTTTGACAAGTTCAGTAGGAGAGTGATGAGTTTTGACTTTACGAGATGTGTTATAGACCATTCGTTGTATATGTTAATGATAGTATGTTGTTTATAGTATATTAAGAAAAACATCAATTGTTGTATGTTGTTGGTAGTATATGTTAATGATATCATTCTTACAAAGAGTGATATTTCAGGCATTAGGAAACCAAACAGTATCTACAATTGCATTTCATTACTAAGGGTATGGGTCATTTTAAGTATTTCCTGAGAATTGAATTTGCTTATACTAAAGGAAACATGGTACTTTCTAAGAGAAAATATGTTCTTGATCTTCTCCAAGAGACATGTCTCATAGGATGTAAATCAGAGAGTATTATTGACCAGACACCAACTTTTTGGGATGATTTTATAAGTGTATATGAGGATGTTGGTAGGTATAGACTACTGATTGGGAAGCTAATTTACTTGATAGTGCCACGTCTAGATAATTTATATGTAGTTAGACTTCTCAGTGAATTCATTTGGGAACTTAGGTACATTGGTAGAGTGTCTTATGTGTACTTGCATACGTTAAAGACACATTTGGACGAGGCCTTATCTACAGGGAGCATGATTACTTGAATGTTGAGGCATATTTAGACTCTAGTTATGCAAGAGATAGGGGTGATAGAAAATTTACATTAAGCTACTTTACTTACATAGGTGGAAATCTTATAACCTGACGAAGTAAAAAGTAAAATGTTGTATCAAGATCTAGTGTAGACGTAGAGTACCACTCCATGGCTCAAGCAGTCTACGAGATGGTTTAGCTCAGATCCTTCTTGACAAAACTTGGCTTCCCTATAATAATACCTATGGATATATATTGTGACAACTAAGTTGTGATCTTCATTGTAAATAATTTTACCTAAACATATTGAGGTAGATTGTCATTATGTGCATGACATGGTAATGAAAGGTGTCATTGACACCCCATATACTCAGTGAGCAGAGCAGTTAGCAGTCAGTTTACAAAAGGATTAAGTGTTGGGGTATTTGAGTCTTTATGGAACAAGTTGGATATGATTAATATCTATGTTCTAGCTTAAGGAGAAGTGTTAGATGTGTGTTATTAGAGTTGTGGTTTTCTCTTATATGGGTATGTGTCATATGGATATCCATATAAGGAGAAAACCTTATATATATGTAATAAGTTTGATTATCAATAATGATCTTATTCTCTCCTTAATCTCAACAGTAAGGATTTTGGCTATAAATGATTCCTGTCTGAATTTAGGTGCCAATCGTTACCAAACACAGCCTTAAGAGTCTTTTATATGAGGATTTAAATTGGCCTTTGAGGATAATCCTTTGTCATTGTTAAATATTTTTCTCATTTCTGTTTTCCATATTGTTTTGGTGGTGTATTTTGTTACCAAAAAGGTTTCTCTCTGCTGGTTAAAAATGAAAACTAGTGTAACAGGGAGTATATACATGAAACATTTAGTAGTGATGGTGGCAGTATAATAACTTGATGTTGCAATCCAGAGATGGAGCCAATAATTAAATAAAACCTACATTTTAAGTTTCTTGGAATCTTAAGAAGATTTCCTAGATATTGCAGTGTTGATGTTCCCATTCAGTATTCCATTTACAATCTGCCATTCTGCATTCATAACAGATTACAGCATGAGCTAGAGATATCCTCGAAGCAGGCTATATTTGTCGATTCAAGTATTAGCGATACAATTCGAACTTGTATAGTGCTTGGAAATCATCGAGCAGCAATGAAAGTGAGGGCGGAGTTCAAGGTTGTTAGCATGCTGGCTTTAACTCCTTTTCCATCATACAAAGGCTTTGATATTCATTTGGTAAGTCATGCAACTGTTTCTTCTACAGGTTTCTGAGAAGAGGTGGTACTGGCTAAAAGTATTTGCGTTGGAGACAATCCGGGACTGGGATGCTCTAGAAAAATTTTCTAAGGAGAAGAAGCCACCAACTGGTGAGATATATATTTGAAGTACATGGTGTATATCATTTATGAGATAGGAAGGATTGTATGTATAGCTCCTCATTACTCTCTTTTAGGAGAGGTGCTCCGAAGACAATGGGACAAATCCTTCCTAGTAAATTTCCATAATTTGCTAGACTTCATCATTCAACATTCGGCAAATTAACATATGCATTTCTCTTTTTCTCTAAACCATGGGCCTTATTACTAGTGGTTTTATCTCTAAGCCTGTGTATGTTGTGGTTTCTAATTAATAGGATATAAACCTTTTGTCGAAGCATGCATTAATGCTGGTGAAAAAGTTGAAGCTCTCAAGTACATCCCAAAGCTTACTGATCCCCGTGAAAAAGCCGAGGTATGATGCTAAGCCAGTTGCTTGATAAATTTACTTGTAGTTCAAGCCTGAAACTATGTAATCTCAAAACTATTTCAATAAGTATACTGTTAAATTAAATTATTTTGCCACATATGCTTTGCATTGATCATTTGGCTAAACTTACATTCTAAGGTTTCACACTCCTAGTTGTAGTTTCGTGGTCTTGGTACTGCATTAGTATAGTTCAGTTCTTACAGATTCCTAGAAGATAGAGGTAAATTGGTCAGACCATCAGTCTTACTACCATCAGTAGGTAATAGCATATCTTATTCAACCATACTCAGCTGATTAATTGGCCTATCGCCTGAATAATAAGGGGGACAGTAGCACAATATTGAGTGTGTTGGATCATTTTTTTTTTTCGGTTCTTGCTCAGGTGGTAAGCTTCTTTTTCCATTTTGTGGTCAACAATAAAAAAGACTAATTTGTTTCCCTTGAGGTTCAACATGATAATCCTTGACAGTAACATAGATGCCATGTATGTATCTTTTTAGAATGACATAACAAACGTGTTCTCTGTGGCATAATGTATATGCAATAAACATATAGTTTTAGGACAAATTTATCATAAAAGAAAAAGATTGAACTTCCTACACAATTCTATATTGTAATCTTATCATGGAAGAGGCACCTATGCTTATGTTAGTGTTTTACACTTAGTCTTGTTGTAAAAGAAATGATTTTAGATATATGAATGATAAATTTAAAGCAAGAATAATTAGGAATCAATTTTGTATTGGACCTGTTCTCAACATTAAAAGCTGGCATTGATTTAACTTTTTACTATTGAATTTGGATCTTATATTTTAGCTCCAAATTCATTATTATAGGAATCATACTCAGAATTAAAAAGACCACAAGTAAAGCAATGACTAATGATTACTATTTAAAGCATTAGTATCAACAAAATACAATAGATTGATCAGATGACAAAATGCATATGTACGAATAGATTATTAGAATATAATAGTACATTGATGTTTGAAAGTCATGGCACTCATTGTGCAATTTGTGTTAGTTTCTTATGATAATTCTGGATTTTATTAAATGAGAAAATATTGATTATGCTATTAATGTAAAAAAGGGAAAACAAGATGCAAATGGTGGTACATCAACCTTGCAAAATGAACTATCCACCAACTGGTCTAGATATAGTTACTGATATTTAATTCTTTATTATTTTACAAAATTCAAGCAGACTAAGCTGTGCTTTAACTAGCCAAGTACCGACTACCAATTATTGGTCCTTGCTGTAGGTGGCATGAACGTTTTTATTGCCAAACGTGGTGAGGGTTGTGCCTTGGCAGCTGAGCTCATCCTGTCACGTCTTGGTGGCCAAGTCTGTGAGTTTCAGCCAAAATCTAGGGAAGTCCTGAGGTTATATGGATAGGCTGATTAAGAGTTCTCGAGACAGTGCATCTATAAAAGAAGGGTTTGCTGAGAGAGGAGTCTGTTTTTTTGGGACCACCTCCTGTTTCCTCTCTTCAATTATCCATTTTCAATTCCTGAACTCTGTCGCAAGGTTCTTGCACCGGTCTTAGACTGGTTGCCTTCTGAAGTTCCTTTCTCTGTTCGATAGGTCTGCTAGTTTTCATGACCACCCTCTTGCATTATTATTCATCGATTCCAGACTAATACCTATATTGGACAGTCGTTCTCTCTGGTTCTTGTTCTACATGTGTTCTACCAAAAAGTTACGTGGATCATTTGGCTTAGAATATCCTTAGGGTTTTGGCCTGCTGGTTGTGATGAAGTCTTGGTTATTATGTTTGAATGGGAAAGTGACCTTCTGTCAGTTTTATTAGTTTTGGAAGAGAGTGCCCAGGTCATATGATCATCACTCTTGTCGAAAATGGATGAAAAACAATTGGTTAAATGTTTTTCTTATCATTATTTAATTGGCCTTCGTTTATTTATATGGTTTTTCATTCGAATCATTTGAAGGCATACACAGCACTTGTCAGACAACTGTTTTCATTGTTTTGGTCATTTGGTGTGCGTTACCGGGACTTTGTTGTACCTTATGATTTATTTTATGTAGATTATTGGGAGAGAGGAATTGGCTCAAGCTCCAATAGTAATGCAATTTGGCCTATGTGCCCTTAAACTGTGCTGTTCTGCTAAATAGTAATTCTCATGGTACACACGAATGGGTCTGCACAGCTTGTTGCCTTGTTGTTAGTGGGTTTGTTGGTGGACTTATATGCATTTTCTTGATTATACCATGTGGTCAAAGTTGGTACCTTGCACAATTCCATCAAAATTCACTACATATCATTCTACTTTCCTTGTTAGCAGGCATATGAACGGATCGGCATGGCAAAAGAAGCTGCTGATGCTGCTTCCGAGTCGAAGGATGGGGAATTGCTAGGCCGTTTCAAGTTTACATTTGCTCAAAATGCAGCAGCTGCATCCATTTTTGATACACTACGGGATCGTTTGTCTTTTCAAGGGGTCTCTTAGAAATGCTCCTCTGTTATTTATGCTTTTGGCCTCCTTTTTAGTCTCTTGCTTTCTCCGTAATCATCTTTTTCTTGTTCTATCGTCTTTGTATGTATGGTCATGATGCAAATGGTGTTCTTATTGTAAACTTTTGCCCACAAAAGAATAGGCAAATACATAAAAGAAATCAAAATTCTGATATGCTGTATTGATAGTGTAATAATCTTTTTGTGCAGGATTAGGACTTTTGAAAGGAGAGATTTGTGTAGAATTCAATAATCATTATTGCATGAAGTATTATTTGTTTGTCTTCTTTTTTGAGATTTTTTGGGTACTTTAGAGGTTCGGTCGGAATGAATTTTCAAGCATTTGATGAACTGCTAAACACCTAGAGAAGATCAGGTAAATTATGTTGTCCTCTAATAACTTTAAAATGCTTTTATTTCATTTATGAGCCTTGATCGTTTTTTTTAGTATACGGTAATTGATATATATTATACCAACACTTGGTTATGAGAAATCACCATAAGTGATGTAATATATATGATTTCTGTGGGAGTCGAATTTTCGACCTCTCATACAACCACAAAGAGGTTTTACCACTAGACTAAGTGATTGCAGACTATGAGTTTTGATCGTACCCACTTCCATTTAGAGGGTTGCTTGACCTTGTTTACAATTTTTATGATCAAATTATCCTTCAATCTATTTTGGTTATACTCCTCTTGTCGTCGTTTATTCTTGTACTTCTTTAACCCTACATGATGTTTGATGCTTATTGTTATAATTAGTGTTCATTGTAGTTGTTAGTTCACATCATCATTGTAATTGGTGTTTGGCACTTGTAAATTTCTTATTTTTGTAATTTCGAGTTAATTAAGGTATAAGAAACTTTGAGGCATTTTAAATAATATAATTAAGAATGTTTAACACATACTTTAGATTTTCCATAATCTTTTTAAAAACATTATTTAACATGAGTTAGTTAGTTATAATAGAGTTAATACTCTCATTAAGCAAAAATTAGTAATAAGTTTGAGTATTTTAACTTTAAAAAATGTTTTTATTATTTTATGGAATATTTGAGTTTATTTTGGATCTTTAACACCTTTATTTGGATTAATGAGTGAATATTATAGAAATTAGGGTAAAAATTGTAAAAAAAAATTATAAATTGTAGCTTGTTCAAGTGGAACTAATATCTAGATTAATGTGTAAATATTGTAGAAATTGGAGAAAATTGAAAAAAATTTAGTTGTCACCTATTTCAATAACGTTGATAGCTTTTGCCATTATGAATATAGCTAGCCAAATTGGCAACAAAAGTTGTTGCTAGTCAAGTAGGTAATAATCTACTCTTAGTGTTTATTTTATACTTTTAAGATCTTCAAGGATCTAAAATATTTTAGTCTTTCCAAAAGTATTTTAATATATGTTTAGAAATAATAATTATTTATATTAAATTCTAGAAAATTTTAATAAAAAGGGAAACAAACTAATAAATTAATTTTGGAAAATCCTATAAAAAATATAAAGGTGGTTAGTTCTAGATATTATTTTAAATTAATTTCTAGAATGATATGGTGAAATAAAATCAAGGAAATTCTAGAAAATTAATGATGTCTGTTTTAAAATAATATATTTTATTGTAGATTTTTTTTTGAGATAAGAACTAAAATTTTAATTTAGTTATCACCTTTTTATATCAAAATTTAAATAATATGAAAATGTGAAGATAATACAAAGTATCTAAGTAGTGTGAATTTAAATCAATTCCATAATATTCACAAAATCAAATAACCTCCTTAAGGGGATTATGGGAGATATTTATTTTAAATTTAGGTAGCTTGATAAGTAAGTTTGGGTTTAAAATAAAAATTTGTTATAAACAGATTTTTGTTACAAAGAAAAGTTGAAAAATAGGTATTAAGTCCTAAATGGTTTCTAGGTTTGTAAAAAATTAGTTTGGAATTTAAATTCTAAATAATTTGAATTTTTAAGGTCGGTGCTACTCCAATCAATGACTACCTTAAAATCATTATTTTATTATTTTTTAATATATGTTCTATGTTAAGAAAACAAATGTCCCAAGAATATCAATGGTAGTTGCCATTTCGTGTGGTGACAACTTAAATATCAAATTTTAAATCATTTAAATTCAAATTTGGATTTAAATTGAAAATAAGATTTATACATTTTCCAAGAAGAGGACATTGGAAAATATTATATAAAAAGACTTCTAAACCTAGTGTGACCATGTCGATGGAACCCTTGCGTGGCACTCCTCTTACAGGGTGCGTGGAAACACACGAGGAGACTCAATATGGTAATGATGAAGATGGTTAATCTAGAGGAAAAGACTAGACCTGGAAACACCAACGGAAGATAAAGGGATAAAGAAAGGAGTCGTCACCTAATCTTTAAATGGAAAGACGAGGAAAACAAAAAAACACAAGAAAACTGGGAAGCAAACAAGATGCAGAAAGTATGAGTGTGCTATGTGCCTAATGGACAATGCACAAATGAATGTGGGCCAAAGAAAGGGTAAGGATTCTGGTTACGCATGGGGAAGGGGTTAAGCACCCCCATGCGTCCGAGAAAACTCGGTCTTTCTAGGTTTCCCTATTGTCAATGGTCTATGGATGTATGCTTGCTTATTCTATATGTTCATGCTAAATATGACTGAAAACATGCGAAATCAAAGTAAAGAAATGAAACAATGGGAAAAGTTAATCCGAGGGTCAAATGTAAGCATTGAGAATGCCGCTTTACTGTATGCCCTTGGGCGATGAGGAAAATCGTGAAAATCGAGAAATTCTCGGAAAGCGTCTCGCAAATCTACGGAAATTTGGATAAAATCCGCGAAAATCAAAAAGGGGAAAATAATCCTCATTTCGGGACCATGTTGGCTTTATCAAGCCTTATACTGTACGCCCTCGGGCGATGGAAAGCCAAAACAAATCTAAAGGTAAAATCCAAGGAGCGAGAGAGCTCTGGGGAGGCTAGAGGAGAAAGAGAGGAGACTCGGGGGCCAGGGCCATGTCCTGGATCGCTCCACCCACCTACGTCGTCGGGAAATGGCGACGGTGAGCCCCAGGGACCAATTCCGACCAGAGGAAGGCTCTAGATGGCTCAAAATTGTCCAGAAGGAAGGAGGAGGTCCTTGGCAACTATGCTTAGAGCTAAATGGGATCAGAGAGGGGCGTACCTGGCTTGACGGAGATCTGCAACTCGTCGGAGTGCCTAAAATCTCCTTCTCTCCTCTCTGCGAGCTTCCCTTTCTCTCTGGAATTCTGTGGCACACACAACTCTCTTCTCTCTCGCGCTAAAAAGTCTTTTGATCTCTGCATCTACCCCTCCTTATATAGGTGAAGAAACCCAATGAACCACTCCAGCAGAGCACTAAACACGTAACCGACTTCTAACCCCCTAACCGAAGTCGTAACAACCTTGCAGACAACAAATGGCTGTCCCCTTTGCGCTCCATCCTATCCCCTGCTCGCCGACAATGATCGACGGCGATCCAGGCTCTTCCGGCGACCCATCCAGTGGCTGGGGATGCTTTGAGTGGCTACTGGTCTGATGGGCTGAAGAAGATGGGCTGCTGATTGAAGCAGGCTCGTGGAATCTTGATGAAATTAGGGAAGAAAAAATGAATTTGAAAGGTGAATTGAAAGGAGGAGATGGGTTCAGTGAGAAGAAGAAGATGGGTGTGAAATTTGTATGTTTTTTTGGTAGAAAAACATTAGTTAATGAAGAAGGAGAAATAATGTGTTGGGTTGGAAGAAAAAATGGGTTAAGTTGTTTATGGTGTGCCTTCATGGGCTTTGGGGCCAAGGTGGACTCAATTAGGCTTAATGGGCCTATGTGGGCCTCCATGGGCCTATGTGGGCTTTAATGGGCTCAAATGAACTAAATGGGCCTACAATGAGTTGAATGGGCCTAAATAGGTTTTGTGGGCCAAAGTGGGCTCAATTAGGGTTTAATGTGCCTATGTTGGCCTTGTGGGCTTAATGGACTCAATTAGGGTTAGAGCTCAGCCACCACATCTTCATCATGCAAAATTAGGAAATTGGGGTGTCTACAGATGTCCCTCCCTGAGCGAGGTCGGAGGACGAGTAGAACAGAGACCGATGCTCAGGGTTGACAAAGACACCCCACCTATAGCCATAAGCAAGAGTTAGCCATCGGCAACTAGCCACTAGTTAGTGAATGCACTAGAGGCCCCATTGCCATAGTCGAAGCCAAATATCATTGAAGACAACATAGAAAACCAAATACTGACAAGTTGACGACCAATCAGCTCCTAAAAGACATGATTGGTTATCACACTTGTCGAGAAATGCACCGGGCAAAACTCATGGTGCTTGCCGACCAGGAGGTGACTGGTCACGGAAGTCATCCGGGTAGTTCGGGCTACTAGCCCACAGGGAGGTAAATCAAAGGTGAAAAGGGGTACACCAGGATTCATCCTAATAGAACGAACTATGGATGGGAAAATCTCAAATGTAAAGGAACACCAGGATCCGTCCCATTGGAACGAACCGTAGATGGGAAAATCTCAAATGTAAAAGGTACACTAGGATCTGTCCCATTGGAATGAACCGTGGATAGGAAAATCTCAAATGTAAAGGAACATGAGGATCCGTCCCATTGGAACGAACCGTGGATAGGAAAATCTCAAATGTAAAGGAACACTAGGATCCGTCCTATTGGAATGAACCATGGATAGGAAAACCTCAAATGTAAAAGAACACCAGGATTCGTCCAATTGGAACGAACTGTGGATGGGAAAATCTCAAATGTAAAGGAACACCAGGATCTGTCCCATTGGAACGAACCGTGGATGGGAAAATCTCAAATGTAAAAGGTACACCAGGATCCGTCCCATTGGAACAAACCGTGGATGGGAAAATCTCAAATGTAATGGAACACCAGGATCCGCTCTATTGGAATGAATCGTGGATGGGAAAATCACAAATGTAAAGGAACACCAGGATTTGTCTCATTGGAATGAACCGTGGATAGGAAAACCTCAAATGTAAAGGAACACCAGGATCCGTCCCATTGGAACGAACCGTGGATGGGAAAATCTCAAATGTAAAAGAACACCAGGATCCGTCCCATTGGAACGAACCGTGGATGGAAAAATTTCAAATGTAAAGGAACACTAGGATCCGTCCCATTGGAACGAACCGTGGATGGGAAAATCTCAAATGTAAAAGAACACCAGGATCCGTCCCATTGAAACGAATCGTGGATGGGAAAATTTCAAATGTAAAGGAACACCAAGATCCGTCCCATTGGAACGAACTGTGGATGGGAAAATTTCAAATGTAAAAGAACACCAAAATCCGTCCCATTGGAACGAACCGTGGATAGGAAAATCTTAAATGTAAAAGAACACCAGGATCTGTCCATTGGAACGAACCGTGGATGGGAAAATTTCAAATGTAAAAGGAACACCAGTATCCGTCCCATTGGAATGAATCGTGGATAGGAAAACCTCAAATGTAAATGAACATGCCACCTTTTCTGACACAGAAGTTGTGAAGACTTCCTTCGTCTAGATTGGGGCAATAAAATGAGATAATCGGCTATTATCTAGGTGGTCCCCAGTGCCAAGCCGATAGGCAGAAGAAAGTAGAGTCTGGCACTAGTCTTGCACATGTTGTCAGGGTGGCGATCTTCGTTCCGCATCAACCATGATCAGTCAATCAAGCTGGCCAGAAATGTTTTGAAGAATTTTAATATCAAAGTCAATGGAATGTTTACATGTACTTCAACTTACTGAGAACCAGTAACATGACATGAATGTTAAGAATCTTCATCATCTCTGGTTCTCTTGGAGCCCGAGGTTTTGGCAAAGAGCATCCAGCTGGGGCGGCGCTACAGATTGGCCAGGTCTCTTCCACTTCAACTTCATAATGTGCTGTGCAACTCTTCCCCTTTATGACTGTAAGATCTTTTGATCGCATGGAGCCATTGAGCATGCGAGATAGCTCCTTAGTCATTGTGTAGGAGCTTAGGGGGTATTTATGGAATCGTGCTGGCATTCGCCCCTGAACGAAAGAATCTTGCTGGTAACCGAACTACCGCATCACACGGATTGGGTGATATCCCACTCCACCAGTCAATCCCGGCAGGACAATAAGCCGCATGTCAGCTGCATTGAAGAAAGCCTCAAAGTCATGAGAAGCCGAGGGAATAATGCGCCAGATGTTTTTTTGTTTTGTCAAGCTTTCTAAATGCTCGTATTCCTTCTAAACTGAGGTGAGCGTGCGCGCATGGCCGATTTGACAGTAGGATTCGAAGACTGATCGTTGCGGGCGCAAGACTTCTACACCCAGATGTGCAGCCAACCATACCTGTACAAAAAGCTCCACAGTCCTAAAAATGCCGACAGCGGCGCAACGATCGGTCCAGCGCCTGATAAATTTCTGCCAGGATGACTGGAGCCAGATCTATCTGTTGGGTGACAACTGCCAAAGCAATCTCAACGACTTCAATATTCACCACCATCCGACCATGGCTGAAAATCAGCTCTCTTAGGGAGCAGACAACAAAGCCCTTCAACCATAGATCATCACCTAGGGAGGCACGCATTCCAACTACTTTGCCAAAGTAAGTTAGTTTCAGCATGGGAGAGAATCCATCTGAACAAATGAGCTGACGACCACAATCACCGGTCAATAGGCCAGTTAGCTCACTCAATACCGAGGAATACCCGTCACGCCGCATGAACACGGCGGGTCCTAGGCATCTCTGTAGGCAACAAATTCTGTGGATCTCCTCCAGGGTTGGGGTTAGTTCAATTCTCCCAAAACGGAATACGTGATGATCCAGCTTCCAGAATCGGGCAGCTGCACACAGAAAGTAATGGGAAACCTCCACCTTTGCGATATCAAGAAGCTTTGTAGAGATTCCCCAAATGCGCAGCTTGTCACGATCACTTTCAGTTAACTGTTTGATCCAAGCCTGGAGAACATTTGAGCACTGTGTGGGCACAACCATTGTGGGGTAACCCATGATCAGTAAGGCACCTCAGCTTTCTTGGCTCGAGACTCCTCAGAAGGGGTAAACGATCTCCTGTAGGACATGCTCAAAACATTATTCTTTAGAAACAGATTTCCACTTTGCCTCGTTCAACAACACTTGGCAGGATCAAAGCAGACGGATAAAAGCTGAAATGGTACTGAGAGAATTAGAGAAATTGGCCCAGAACTGAAGACTGCAACTAACCAAGTAGGGAATTGCTGAACAGACTAAATCTTGTGCACAATCTTGAGGGAAGGTCCTGGTTACCAACTGTGACCATGCCGGTGGAATCCCTTGGCGCGGTTCACCAAACCTTACTCTAGTGTGCGGAAACACACTAGGAGGTCCGATACAGTCACAGCGAAAATGGTGAATCCGGAGGAAGAGACAAGACTCGGAAACACCAAAGGGAAGACAAAAAGGATAAGGAAAGGAGTC
>JAMKQA010001170.1:0-28657 GCA_024699735.1 Posidonia australis
TCCTGATGCTAAGGTGTAGGACATCTACTGGCTCGTGTCTCTTGGGAGCACAGCCAAATCAGTGACAAACAACACTAAGCAATGCTACTGGGTATTCCCTAGTGCACCACACACATAAGATTACTTAAACCTTAGTTCCAAGGACACAACTTGATCCTTATTATTTACTCTAAACCATTAAGGAAGAACTTAGTCTTTTTAAGTCATATAATTTTTCATCTTATTTACTATGTAGATGGATCTTGCTAATTTATTTTAAGTAATCCTTTACCTATCTCTAATGATTTTTTCTAATCATTTATATGCAATTCTAACTGATTAATCAAACACACAAACAGAAGTTTGGGGCATCAAACACACACACATGCATCTAAAAATTACTCCACAAGCACCATAAAATTTATCCTAAAAGGTGTGTACCTTTTTGAAGACCCAACTCCTCTAAGATGCTCATCCAGAGCTCCTCTCCTTCTTCCTCCAAGATGCTCGACATCAGAAATAGTCGAAGGTCGCTAGAATTCAGTTGCAATGCCATAGCCACCAATGAACCCATCCACATAATCACACCTCACTCCTCCTCTCTTCTTCCATCCTATTCTCTCTCTCTCTCTCTTTGGACACCCAAACCCCTGAGAACTACCCCTAACTCCTCTGGAAGACACGTGAGAGGAGAAGGAGACCAATCCTTGCTGTACACCCCCATCTCTCTATAAGTATAGGCAACTAACATTGTATATGCAATTTTAGGGTATTGTATGCCTGTCTGACCGACGTTCAATATTGGATGCATGAAATTAGGCGTTCAACGTATAAATTCTAGAAAATTCCCTGTAGGTGTAGAACGTTGTATATTTGACACTTAACATTAATCGTCTCATGCTTAATGTTCAACACAACAAAAGCCAGAATGCATTATTTTTAGTGTAGAATGCGTAGAATTCAGCGTTTAACACTAAACGTCTTATTTCTAGCGTTCAACAACTTAAAAATTCTAATTTAAATTTCTAGCTTAAATTGCTGCTTAAAATCTGTGTCGTTAAAAAAATGGTCAGTAATAATTATAATTTTTTAATTTCTTTTATTTCTTGTCTTCTCTTATTTATTGTTTGTGATATCAGAGATTTGAAAATATCATGCAAATTTAAAACAATCACACAATTATTATACAATCTTATAGACAACTTTAAAGTTGAATAATAATCATTATTTCCATCCATGGCATGTAGTTATACCATCACTTTTACCATCATTATCAACAAATTCTTGACTATATCTTTTTTATTTTTTAGTTAAGGATACTAGCAAATTACCTATAATTTTTGAAGTGATGGACAAAGGATATGGGAGTGATAATGCAACCATGATAGAGTATTAGAAATATATTTAATTGTATATTTAATACAAAATCAAATTATTTGTATCTTTTTTCTTTGAGTAGGTTGAAATGTATAACTATGTAGCTTTGGAAATGACATAACAAACTAATAAAAAATCTCGAAAGAATCAGAGTTAGAAGCAATATCCAAATTTCTTGGGGATTAAAGAATAGATTATCGACGTAGAGTTAGGGTTGGAGTATATGGAACAAATAACCTAGGATGTGTTAATCGTAAAGATCTAAAATTTTTGAGGTTGAACATGAAAAGATAAGATATATATAACTTACCAATAAATTGTAAACTCTTTTCATTTTGTTCAATTATATAAATGTGTAGTACGCATGCACTTGATTAGCTTAACATGAAGTTTATAGATTTATTTTCAGACATTAATTGAAGATATGCACAATTATATTCATGAGATAAATGATTGAATGGAGATGGTATCAAGTAAAATTAGTGTTCAAAGGCATCCCATATATAAATCTCCTTTCCCTCATGGTGATTAAGGAATAAATAATGTTGACATCAACGACGAATGCAATATTTGAGAGGAATTGTTTTCGTTTATTTTAGTTGTTGTTTGAATCTTTCTTAAGAGTTGTTTTGGAACATGTGACTACAATTTTTAAAATATATATTTAAAACTTGTGGTTTTGAAACATAAAGTTTGTTACGAGATACTATAAAATGATTTAATAGTTTATTTGAACGTGTTGATTTCTTGTGAAGCCTTTCATGTGTTGATTTTTTATAATAGTTAATAAATTGAAATTTATGAATTTTATATTATGTTTCAATTCTTATAGCTTGTAGGAATGGTTTATCATAATTAGAAATGACTGATTATTGAAGGAAAAAAAATGTTTGCAATAGAAAATTCATTGCCAAAAAGAAAAAAATGGAATCATGTGTCATTTTGCAACAGAGGTGACATAACAATTAGTCCATGTTAGCATACTCACATGGCAATCAATCCATGTCATCAGAATTTGGATATATATGTGGTATGAGTTTAGCAATGGTTATTATGTTGTCTAGAGTCTTGAAATTAGATGTTAAAAGATTAACAATTTACAATAAAAATAATTAAAAAATTCATTATCGAAAGTCTTTAGCAACTTAGATAATTGTTACGAACATTTATATGTTACAAAGTACCATGGTGCAACGAAATAATTTATTACATGGACATAAATTTGTTGAATATGTATTTGTATTTGTTAGTGCTTGATCTTATTGTCACACTGTTATCTTATTTACTTTTCATTGTCAGAAAGAAAGCCAGCAAAACTCAAGAAGGCAGGTGCCCTTACACATATTGAGCATTAAGAACAAATTAGGAATATTGGTTTCATCTTGACTTAGACATATCCCATCCAACTTCTCGGCATTATTAGATGTATTGGGCTTCAGTCCATGAAAAATGTACCATGCAGTTTGTAGCTGGTCCAATTGGTGATCCCTAGTGGTTTAGTGAGTTGTCTCTTGCCAGGTTTCTGTCATATTTCCATTTGTATCAAAACATATGGGCCCATCGATGGAGACTTCTCAACCGCCAGTTATCATGTTTGCACTCCACCATTTTGCGTGAGATTTACCTTGTGATACTAAAGTTATGTTGTGGTATGCATTTTATTTTAATTGTCTCCATGCAGCTATGCATATGTAAATGCCTTTCAACAAAAATTAAAAGAAAAATTTAGAATTTGTGTATTAAAAGCTTATCGACGGATCCTTTCATGTACTTTACAAGAATATATCAAATAACCTCTTTTTTAAATAGAAGAGTCAAATTGTAATAAAGTTAAAATAGAAGGATATATATAAAAATTACTCTAAGAAATGCCACGAAGGATACACTTGGAATTTGAGAATATTCAAGGGGTTCCATGTCAGAATGAACGCGTGATTCCCCGTAAAAAACAAGAGAATTCAAAACAAGATCTGGCCGCTGGATGTCCGTGGGGGGAGCGGTGAGATCGAGGGCGGTGACGCTACTCCAACCTTAGGCCTCACGACAGAATCCAAGCACGAAACCCAAAAGCTCATCTTTCCTCGTACGGAGTCGGTGATGGGGGCGGTGAGAGACGCGAGGAGGTTTCCCGACTTCCCACGCACCCCACCCTTTCTCCATTACGTCATCTGCACGTATTCGAATCACAAGGCCCGGCCCATACCTGCCCCATGCGCGGGCCCCAGATTCCATGACGGGACCTCAAATCTCAGCCGTTGATATCCATAGTCTGAACGATCACAATCCGTTGGATGGACAAGTCCATGATTCTATTTTATTATGGGAAAAAAAAACACATTAAAATGTGAGAAAGGAGTATGGCTCAAGGGATCATCAACTCATATACGCTGACTGTGCCATCTTTATTGCTACTTCCAAAGCCACTGCATGCATTGGTGGGTGATGTTATTTTAGTCTTGTTTGAACACTTTGTTGCACTTTTGAAACATCAATCCGTTGCTTGGATTAACCTAACTTAGGGTTCAAGTTAGGAGACATGAATGAATGTTGACAAGAAAGAGAGAGAGAGAGAGAGAGAGAGAGAGAGAAAGTTGAAGTTGATGAGTGAAGGTTTGACTGGACAGACAGACAAGGCTCCTACTCTGCATTGCCACCTTATTTCATTATATGGATGGAATGGAAGTTTGAGTTTGGGACTGTTTTTGTTCTGTGTTTTCTGTGAAAGTATGGGGTGGAAGTGCAAGGGAGTGGAGGATTAGGAAGCTTCTAATACAAAACATCTAGCCTTGGCTTCTGGTTTACAGTGTTGTTGTTTTTCTTTTTTCTTTTCCTCCTGTTTGGATTAGAAGAGAAGAAATGTGGGCTTTGTTGTTTCTTGTTGTGGGTTTTGTGTGTCTCATGTGGGTTGTGGTGATCCGCTGCGTGTTCCATGCCGGGTTCCTCGCCTTGGGTCTCACTATCAGTTGGTTCTTACTTTTTTCATCCTCAACAAACATCTATTGGTCTTGCTTTCAATTTAAAAACTTGGTCTTTGAGTTCCTTTTCTTTGTTTATTATCTTCTGTTCTCCTATAATGTATCGGTGGTAAGACTAAGCCCTAAACCCTAGTGATTGTCACATGTTTATGATCTACATTGCTCTGTTCGTAATTCAAAGATTCGAATTAAGCATGTTGCGTGCAGATTATTATTCCATTGGTTAGAACATTACTACCGAAACTTTAATTAGCCGGTACTAACCTGTTTAGAGAATCTTCTTTGCCTTTTTTTTGTAAGAATTCTGTACACCAGAAGAAATGATTAAATTAAAAGGCTATGACTGGAAAAAAATTTATGTAAAGAGAGAGTGGGTATACGTCTTGTTAGTCTTTCAAGAGCCTCGAAATGAGCTATATTTCGTGACAAGATTTTCAGGTCCTGGACTTAATGCAAGTGCCATGTAGGAGTGATTTTTGAAGAACCAGAGTGCCACAATGTCTACTGTAGGGAAGGAATCAATTTGCTGAATAACCAGAAGAGGGAGAAGATCTCAACCTTTGTCGGTTTATATATGGATCCAAATCCAATTTCTTGCAGGCACTACACAGCATGCGTGCATCTTTAGATTAATGCAGTTCAAGAGGTACACTACAACCAGTATCTGCTGGAGTTCCACTATCGTCCATTAGTCCCGTTAAAATAATAGCCAACATCTAACTTTTTTAATTTGTTTTGCATAACAAGTCAACTGCTCTCTGGCCCTGTCCTTCTGCCGCAGCTGAAGTGAGATTCCCACATATACGTTCGTCCAATACTATAAGCCAAAAACTCTGAAAACCCCACATGTCACAACATCCCAGCACAAAAATAAAGGAAACCAATTTATGCACTAACACTATTTAATTAGATAGGCATCATCCTCGAGTACTAAAAGCCCATCATGCAGACATAACTAGATTCTTTGTTGTTACTTGGTACTTCTATATTTATATTATTTATGGTTTCCTGTATTTCAATACTGTCTCAAATTCCCACACAGTCTGCATTTATTGTTTCTTGCATTTTGCTTGCAGCATTATTGAAAAATTGGAAGCTAAGTGTGCCAAAATACCATTAACTAGGGTGCAGCAGGTGTATCATCGGTAGAGATAGGATAAAGTCTTGTGCTTTTTCTCATGATAGTAACCGGAGAAGCCAGAGAAGATTACAATCTTACAAAACATACTGAATATAAACCCCATCATCCATCGTATAAATCCCTCCTTTCTACTACATGCAAAACAGTTGCCTTTACACAAACAAGATTTGCACCTTGGTCTTTCCATTCGTCTGATAGAGCTAATGACAGGATCTACTTTTACTTGAAATGGAGAAGCAAAATAGAGAAAACTATTACAAGGAGAGTAGAATCAATTTCTCAAGAAGACTATACAGAGCATATGTAGAAGCAAGTTCCTGTAGAATGTAGCTTATGAACAGAGTTTAGGCAGCGATCTCGTATTTTTACTACTTGACATTCCAGGCTTCAAGATTTTTGTCATCTGGGACTGCATCTTCCTGCATATCTTCTCCAATTCCATCACCCTCCATTGCATTCCTTGTAGATGGGCTTTGAGCTTTTCATTCTCCACAGTTGTGACATCGAGCTTTTTAGCATACAAAATAACTGGCTCGCTGTCATTGAGGTCATTTCCCTTGCAAGGAGAGTTTTGTAAGAATTTATAGTTGTTAGTATCCTGCAGGAGGCCTTTGAGTTTGGTTTGTTGGGATACTAGAGCTTGGATGGCTGTTCTCGATGGAAGTTTTGAATTTTGTGCAAGGTGCTTGCAGGTGTCTGATGATAACTTCGCATAGTTCAGGACACAACATATCCTCATCTTCTCTTCTTCGGTTAAACAAACATGAACCTGATAAGAACTACAAGTCTCAGATGATGTGTATATGAAACGTGGAAATTTTGATCTGGATCATAATACAATAATGAAACCATTGAAGGTTTTGTTTGCCATAGAATCATGTTTATATCTATTTAACTAGTGTAAAGGTCTAATACTGCAAATTTCAACTTCTAAAAATTACAGAGGAACTAGTTGAGAGGAAAATTAAAAGTTGATTAGACTTACTTCGATATACATGTCTATAGCTCGGTATACCGCATCATAAGAATCTCTCGCTTCATCCGGGAGAACCATGGCTAGTGAAACAAATTTTTGAGGCTTCAAAGAAGGATCCGGAGCAACTTCTGCCAGATACAGGTCCATTAAACTACCAACAGTCTTTAACCGAGTTATAGATGATTGACCACCTTCACTTAGGAATGACTTCAAGAACCTTAAAACAAGACCCACATCATAAAGGCTGTCCATCCCAACTGAGGCAGGAACAAGTATATTGTCCAAAGTTGCATGATCAATCTGGGAACCGATCATACAATCCAATCTGCTTCTACAACATATGCTTAAATTCATCAACAAAGACATTCTCAGAATCCCAAATAATCCTTTGTAAGAGATGGAGGTTCTATCTAGAGAATAGAGGAGATTAATGACAACTTCCATAACCTCCCTTTTATAATCAGATGTAACATGGGATCCTGACGTCCTGGATTTGAGGTAGCAAAAAAGAAATCTGCTTATAGCTTGATGATCCATTTTCCTAGCCACCATCATCATAACCACCTTTTGGATGGCATCAGGACTCAGAAACATAATATCTTCAAACCACCATGCTCTATGAGAACTGCATTTTGTGCTTATGGTGCTTCTTGTGTCGCAGGAAAATCGGAAGCCTGAGCTCTCGGGTGAAGAATTAGACGGACTTGTCTCATTGGTTGAAGCAATTCTTCCTACAACGGACTCTATTACTTTCTCAAAGACATCATCAGTCTTTTCTGAAGAAAACTGGCCCTGGCATTGCCTTAAAGCAATTAACAACTCCGACCATGTCCAATAGGGAATCCCCTTGAGAGATTTCTCGGTTTGTTTTACCAAATTGGGTGAGGCCTGCACATCCTCGGTCATTTCCATGAAATGTGCAGCGCAATAGAGTAAGCACGTATTTGCAGGAGTTACCTCAGTTTTGCCTTGGTTGTAACAGAATCTCGCTATTAGCTCAAATGCTTGTGAACTTCCTGGTAAGCCATGCAATATTACTTTCAGCGTCCTTGTCTCAGCTGTCACGGATGATTTGCCAAATAGTTTGTTCAATTTACCAGAGTAAGATGATAGAATTTTCTGGAACCAAAGAGCCCCAAAAGAACAATTAGTCATGATAAAAAACCAAAGTGAAAACACCTTAAAGTAAAGAACATTAAAATAGGCACATCATTCATTGCACATGATACCTGGTATTCAATCAAATAAGCTAATGTGTTACAGAAATGGGAAAAAAAAAAATCTACCCATAGAATCCCTTGCAAAAGCCTTGTTTTTTTATAGTGCTTGCAAAAGCTAAGTACTTTTGGTGACAACTATGCTCAAGCATTTAATCCAGAAAATGGGAAGCACATCCATCCAATGAAAAGAGAATCTCCCAGAATTTTAACAGACAACAGGAAAAATAAAGATACTGACATGTAGTTAGTTACAAGAAAATTAATAGGAGCAGACAGTGGAGAAAAGAAGGATACAGATGTTCTCAGAGAGAAAATTATATCAACACCAGTAACAGCAATATGCCAACTTCATTTTCAGGAATGGAGTACGAAAATAGAAACATAATGATTTCTGCACTAAATTCTCCCACATGCAATGATAGTAATAAATGGAACAGGGAGATAGACATCCTAGCTATCATCTATCAAGCCTAATAAATGATGGTGTTGAAACAATGAAATCCATAAAATGGGAAAGTTGAACCCTACATTCCATAAGGAAAAGAAGCATGATTTAGTTTGGACACCAAACAGTGAATATTATGGGAAAATCATAAAAGCTTGGTAAGATGTTGCAGAAAGAATCATTACATGTTACACACTTACAAGAACAGTTGCATCCCCACAGAAGGAAACCTTCATGGATGACGATAAACCAAAGGGAAGAGTAAGAGAAGAAAACGGACAGAATCAGATACCAAAACCCAATTCTGAAAGTAAACACCACAGCAAGATGCTAAACCTTATAAAAAACAAGGATAAGGACCTGGGATCAAGCAAAGAACAACGCGGTAGCTCAACATACAAAAAAAAAACCCAAATATTCTCAAAAGCTTAAGAACAAAAACAAAATGGTGAATTTTTTTGAAACGGGAACCACATGACGCAATTCAACAAAAGAACCAAAAAGGCCCCTAAAAAACAAAAATATCTAGTAAATGAGCAGCAGAGCTTACCTTATCCACCCAAAAGACCTCATCCCCATCAACCTCAACTTCAACATAGCAAGGCCGCACCATTGCTTCCAAAAAGAAGCCACCCAGAAAGAGAGTCCAGTGAAAAAGGGAAGAAACCAAGAGATACAAGAGACCAATGCCAAGCAGAAGGAAGGAATAATGCAGAAGGAACAAGAGATATATGGGAAGGGAGACAACAAGCCCAGAAATTCAATATTCCAAAATCGACATCAGGACAAGAGGAAGAAGAGCGAAACCTGCCTAGTCAATAGAAGCTGAATGGAGAAAAGAGAAAGGCAAAAGAAGAAGAAAGTTTCTTGCACAGCATTTCCAAAGGCAGCAGAACAGAAAAGGACAGATGTAGCAGTAGAAATGATGCAACCATCACAAAGGAGGAGGGCCAGAGCCACACCCAGAGCAGCAGTTGAGTTCGCTGCTAAAGAAAATCCTTATTCCACTTCCGTTCATATGATTTGATTATCAAAATTTTTTGCCTTGTATTACATCCAAAGCCCCCACCTTCACCTTTTTTTCTCTCTACCATGTACCATCTGCCTCCTCCTCCATTGTTACTTCTCGTTTCTTCTTCTTCTTCTTCTCCTTCTTCCTCCTCAGTGGCAGTGGTGGTGGACTCAGTCAGTAGTCCCAGACCTACCCACCATAACAGTAAACAAACATGACACTATGACAGCAACAAAGCTACAGAAACATCCTTCCCACCAAAAGCTCCACGCTTTATCATGTGAGCTCCTTAACACATACTCCCCGAATCACTGTCCAACAGAATCTAAATTACCAACTTACCCTTTCTGTGGATGGATTTCGTGATCACTTCCAGATACCAAATCCGGCTTGGTTTTGCTTTTGCTGGGGGAGGATATATTATATATATATATATCTGTCCAGCAATGATATAATAGTTTTTTCAACAAAGGGTGTGGTTCTAATAAAGACAAGGTGATGGGTATAGCTAAAAATCTTGTTGGAGAAAGTGCTTCCCAATGATCCGACCACAAGGACGTGCCGAAGAATCCAAGAAATAAAAAAAAATACCACATTTTTTGGGATTTTTTTTAAAATTTTATTATTCTGAAAAATGATTGCAATCCACATAACCAAATAATATCTATCAACAAGTTTTCAATGTAAATAAGTATTTTCCAACCGAAATCGTGGAAGCCTTTTGCGATTCTTTAATTTAACTAAAATTATAAGTAGATACACCTTTTCTTTTCTTTTTTGAAAATATTCTTATTCTGTAAGATTATTCTATTTCACTTCCACATATGTTGACAAGTTTTTTATTTAAGTCGACCTTTTGTTGTCCAATTCGTAGAAATTTTATATAATCATTCAATTTAATTAAAATCGAGAGCTAGAAACTTGGTATCAGCAGAAAGTTCCATGTAATAAAATAGATTCTTGGTCTTTCTGAATAGATTGACATGTTTGGTTTAACATCGACCTCACATCAAACACAAACAAAACGCAGAAAGTATTTTTTATTGGTTGCAAAGCCGAGTACATCATTGGACTTTAAAATTTAAATCTCACAAGAATCTCAAATAACCGAAAGTTTTGATTGAAACCAAAGGTTTGATAAAGATGCGAGTTTCTAAACATTCATTTTTTCGAATCATGTTCTATAATCCTATTTGCTATTTGGCCCTCTCATTCTGAAACTCAATGTGCACACAGAGAGTACTACTTCAGTGTGGTGTTTGAATTATATCCAAATTGTCTTAATGCATGTGCCTGAATCTTCTGTTTGGATTCGGAAGGAGTCCTTTCAATCGCTGCAAATTTGCATTTCCATGACTGGGATTAAACGCAGCTCCCCTTTCGAAAGTCCATTGTTTGACATAAATCCTTCCAAAATGTCGTTTTCTTCTGAAATTCCTGCCTGTCAGGAATCAGACTTAAGCCTCCCACGATCCATATGTCTAGGTTGTCCTTGTGACCGGTCAGCCATCACAATCTTGCTTTGTTTCACACATTAAAAACAGTTCTTCAAGGATTAAGAGCTCATAATCCTGACTGCTAATCACAAGAAACATTAAAATCTTGGCGTAATCTGAGCTTGTTTGATGTGGTTGGCATTTCTTAAATGTGATATCATCTGGAACAGAGTTTAAGCAGCATAAATTAATGGAACCCCGACTGTTAGGTTTCAACAGACACTATGGTTCTTCTGAAATTCCTGCCTGTCAGGAATCAGACTTAAGCCTCCCACGATCCATATGTCTAGGTTGTCCTCGTGACCGGTCAGCCATCACAATCATGCTTTGTTTCGCACATTAAAAACAGTTTTTCAAGGATTATGAGCTCATAATCCTGACTGCTAATCACAAGAAACATTAAAATCTTGGCGTAATCTGAGCTTGTTTGATGTGGTTTGCGTTTCTTGAATGTGATATCATCTGGAACAGAGTTTAAGCAGCATAAATTAATGGAACCCCGACTGTTAGGTTTCAACAGACACTATGGTTGATAGTGTAGGAAGACAGATGGGGGCTTTGACGAAGTGGTGTATTCCAGGAAACGATGTATTATATTTCTTGATGGTCCAATTTCTTCGTTTTCCTGTCAATTTATATTGGAGCCTCAATGTCTCCACCTCCCTTCGTCCTCAATAACAACTTTTTGATTTACGTCGGTCAATAATTCCGACGAATCATTGCCACCATTAAACCATGACCGTTTTCTTCTTTGACTGTAACGGTCAATGGTCTTCATAACTACCAGTCAACATCTTGCACTTGGTGATGAAGACTACATACATGTTTCATGCAATGAGATGTAAATCTTTCACTTCCACTATTCGTGAAGTGTATAACTTCAATTTCCACTCCAACTATTCATGAGAATGTCCTTTACTACCACTTTCACTATTCTTGAAGTGTATCATTTCAATTCGTGTCATTCTCATTATTCATGAGAATGTTCTTTATTTCCATTATCTATGAAAACGTTCCTTAACCCCATTAAGTTCACAAACTTAAGGAATTTTTCTACTGTTATTCCCTTTGTCATAGGATCAGCAATCATATCTGATGTGGGTATGTAACTCAGTTTTATTTCTCCATTTTTCACAATATCACGAATATAGTGATAATGTATATTAATGTGTTGTCTTCTTGTTGTATTTGCACCACTATGTACAAGATTTATTGCCGTTTGGTTATCACAATACATTTCTATTGGATCATTTATCAAGTTGAGATTTAAATCATTTATAAATCTCCTGATCCAAACAACGTGTGATGCAGCTGCACTACAGGCAACATATTTAGCTTCCTGTGTGTATTTTGCTACAGATCCTTGCTTTTTACTTCCCCATGATACAACTGCACCTCCAAAGATGAATACATGTCCCGAAGTGGACTTTCCATCATCTTTGTCACCACCAAGATAAGCATCTGTATAACCAAGCAATTCAAGCTCATTTGCTTGATAAGTCAACTTATGATGTAGAGTTCCTTTCACATATTTCATTATTCTTTTTACAGCTTCCTAATGTTTTGTTCCGGGATTATTTTGATACCTGCTGACAACACTTACAACATATGTCAAGTCTGGTCGTGTATACAATATAGCGTACATTAAACTTCCAACCACTTCGACATAAGGTGCTCTTAAATGTTCTTTCTCTTTTCCAAGACATTGGTCCTTACTTAATCTTTTTCCAAAAACATATGGTGTAGGGGCTGAGGAGTAATTCTCCATTCCAAACCTTTTTAGCATTGTATGTAGGTATCTTTCCTGATTTATACTCAGTATTCCAGATCTCCGATCTCTAAAGATCTGTATTCCAAGAACATAAGATACTTCTCCCATGTCCTTCATCTCAAATCTTTTGCTCAGTTCTTCTTTTGTGTTGTTCAACATGTAGTATCATTTCTAGGAAGTAAAATATTATCAACATACAAAGATAATATAATAAATTTGCTCCCACTTTTCTTAACATATACACAATAGTCTAATCTGTTCGAAACAAATCCCATATAGACAATCACATCATGAAACTTATGATACCAATGTCTAGAAGCTTGTTACAAACCATATATTGACTTATTTAATTTGCACACTTTGTCTTCATGTCCTTTTACCTGATATCCCTCAGGCCGTGACATATAAATTTCTTCCTGCAAATCATTCATTTAGAAATGCAGTCTTTACATCCATTTAATGTAATTCTAAATTCAAATGTGCAACGATAGCCAATATAATCCTTATAGATGCGAATTTAGCTACCGGAGAATATGTTTCTTGATAATGAATTCCCTGTTTTTGTGTATAACCTTTAACAACTAACCGGGCCTTATACTTATCAATAGACCCATCAACCTTTAGCTTTTTCCTAAATATCCATTTGCATCCTATGGCCTTTGTCTCACTAGGTAAATCACATAATTCTCAAACATTATTCTTTTCTTAAATATCCATTTGCATCCTATAGCCATAAATCTTTTTCCTTTGATTCAATAGCGTCTATGTATTTCATGGGTTCCATGTGATTTTCCTTGAGTTTGTTCATTTTGATCTATTATTCCATCATTTCCATTTACAGGCTCATTTTGGTTTTTTCCTATATTTTCCATAGGTTCATTTATGTTTTCCATATTTTGTTCCCTCTCAATTATAGGGTCATGTTTCGGGATTTCGTTGAAATAGTTATCTCCCACTACATGTAGTGGTTCTATTTCATTTTCATTTTCTTCTATTTCTTTTAAATTTTTAAGAAAAGTTGCATCCCTATATTTAATGATTCTTTTTTCATTATGGAAAAATATATAACCAAAAGAATTTTCACAATTACCTATAAATGTACACTTCAAGGTTTTAGAATCTAACTTATCCCTTAATTGATCAGGAATAAGTACATGAGCTACAAAACCCCATTTCCTCAAATAATGTAAATTAGACTTAGATGCAGTCCACAACTCATAAGGTGTACTAGGTATAGATTTTGTGGGTATTCTATTTAACACATGTTTTGCTGTAAGCAAAGCTTCTCCCCAAAATCTCTTAGAGAGTCTTGAATGTGATAGCATGCATCTAACAGAATTCATAAGAGTTCTGCTTTTCCTTTCTGCCACACCATTTTGTTGTGGAGTATAAGACATTGTTGTCTGCCTCTTAATTCCATGCATTTCACAAAACAGTTCAAATTCCTTAGAATTATATTCCCCACCTCTATCTGACCTTAACACTTTAATATTCCTTCCTATTTGTTTTTCAACTTCCGGCTTGTATTTATTAAAACAAGTCAAGACTTCACTTTTATGGCTTATTAGATAAACATAAGTGTATCTAAAGAAGTCATCTATAAAAGTCAAAAAGTATTCCTTGTGATCAAGTGTTTTAACACTAAGTGGACCACAAACATCAGAATGAATTAAGCCCAATAATTCATCTGATTTATGTCTTATTCCAAATGATTTCTTAGTCATTTTTTTAACTAAGCAATGTTGACACTTATCTAATTCCATATCATTAAGATGAAGCAACAAATTCATTTTTACCATTTGTTTCATTTTATGCATGTTAACATGAACCAATCTTAAATGCCATAATTCACATTCCGATAAGAAGCACAAGAGATAACCAGAAGTCACATCAATATTATTTATTTCATTTCCAGATATAACAAGTTTGAACAATTCTTGTTCAGGCACAAATTTTCCCATAGTAAAGACATTTTTGTCTTTTCCTATGGATACACGTTTATTATAAAACTTGACTTCCATGCCTTTCTTTACCAGCATGCCAACTAAAATAAGATTCTGTATCATGCTTGGTGCATAAAGGACGTCTTTAAGTACTATAATGTTGTCCCTCAAATCCGAGCGGTAGGTGTCAACTCCTTCCACATCTAAATAGGTATTGTTACCCATATAGATAAGTTGTTCTCCAGGACTGAATTCTTTGAATGACTCCAATCCTTGTTTGGTTTTGGTAATGTGTCTTGTAGCACTAGAATCTATCCACCACTCATTTATATTGGGAGTTACAACATTATTACATTCAGTGACACAAATGAAGACTCTTTTATTCATCTGTTTCGAGGTTTTACCTTTGTTTCCATTTTATTTGGGCAATTTGCTCTGTAGTGACCAAATTGGCCACATACATGATAATAACCTTGTAGTCTTTTCCTTTGATTTAGCTTGAAGTTCTTGTTGTATCCGTTCTTTCTCTTATTATTCTTTGACTTCCATTTTGCATCATTTGCTTCTTCTAAATTGGTTTCATATTTCTTCTTGCTAGTCATAATTTCCTGTTCTGTGGCCAACCTAACAGGTAGTTCAGAAAGTTGAATTGGGATTGACCTAAGAGATGTGGTTACCATGTCATAGCTATGTGGGAGACTATTTAAAATTGTAGCTATTTGCAGTTTTTCAGGAATAGGGGTTCCTGTAATAGCCAAGTCCTTAGCTATAATTATCATGCCGTTTATATGTTCTACTACATTTTGTTCCTCGAGTATTTTACAAGAGTTATACCTTTGAAGGAGGAGTTGAGTTGTCATTGCAGTTGTTTTATCATATTTCTCCTTCAAAGCATTCCACAATGTGCAAGATGTAGTGTATATTTCAAAACATTTTAATAAACTATCCTCCATAAACATGAGCATAAGGTTTTTAATCCTTTTGTCATCAATTTTTATTTTTTCATGTTTTTTAATTTCCGCTTCAGAAACGTCATTTGGCAATTCCGGAGGATTAGCTTCTATAGCATGTTCAATATTTTCATATTCTAGTGCATGTCTAATTTTCCGGTACCGCGTCTCATAGTTAGCCCCATTCAATTTCTCTATCCTAGCCAATTCGATTGTGAACAGTTTGCTAGCCATTAAATCCACAACAAATGTAGATCTACAATTTAAAATTTGTTTAATTTCTCAAACAAATAATGAACGATCATTCCAGAATTAAAATAACATTCAAAACTTAACAAGATCTATGAGTTCTTCAATCAAAATTCAAAGGAAGAAGCCACTGCACCAGAACAGGTGCGCCACTGAGATGCGCCACGTAAGTGCGCTTGCCAGGTGCGCCTGGTAATTTAAATATATAAAAACAGATTTGGTGTTTTCTTTTTTTTAATTACTTATTGATCAAGATCTTAATTAATCAAATATGCAACTAAATTTAAGTTTTAAATTCTTAACAACAGATATATATCTGATTCTTAAAACATGCAAAATATTAATCACCAATATCTTTAATTTCTTATCAAAACATGCAATAATATAAGATTTAAGTTTCTAAAGATAATTAATCTTTATAACAGATTATTAGATAATAATGACCATTTAACTTATTAATTTCAGAAATCATGCAAAAAATTTAATTTCCAATTTATATCTTCAAACTTGCATAATTTCAAACAAGATGTAAATATGCAGTTAACAAATATTTAAACATGCTAACCTAACCCCTTATTTTTAAATTAATCAAGCATGTAATATATATATATGCACCCACCTCTCTTATCTCCTAATGTTAGAAAAATAAAATGCCTAACCCGTGTTGATGAAAACGTAGGCTGAGAAAGAGGACAAAACAGGGGAGACGTGCGTGCTTGGATTCGGAGCTTGCCGGTGTGGGTGAGCGACGGAGGAGCGTTTGTAGACGCGGAAGAGCGACGGTGGGCGTGCGGACGGCGATGCACGTGCGCAGGTTGGTGATCGACGCGGTGGCTTCTGCGCGCAGGGGCAGAGCCGCGAAGAAGAGCGACGACTCGAGTGGGCAGCGGTGGTCGTCAGCCTACAATGTGCGGGGGAGGAGGCGACGACGCGTGTGGGCTGGGATGTGGGCGACCGCAAGCGGAACTGGGGAGTTACAGCACACAAGCTAGGGACTGTGGGTGACGGTGGCTCGCGAGTGCAGAGGGAAGAGGGACTGCTGCACACATGGTGGTGCCAGGATGGTAGAGCGCGGACAACGGCGGAGCAGTGTGGCTCTGATACTACTTTTAGGAAGACGAATGGGGGCTCCGGCGAAGTGGTGTATTTCAGGAAACGAGATACTGTATTTCTCGATGATCCAATTCCTTCGTTTTCCTGTAAATTTATAGTGGAACTTCAATGTCTCCACCTCCCTCTACCTCTAATAACAACTCCTTGATTTACACCGGCCAATAACTTCGACGAATCATTGTCACCATTAAACCACGACCGTTTTCTTCTTTGATTGTAACGGTCGGTGACAATAAGCTTGTTATCAATCGAAATTATTCATGTGACTCAATGTGGACAAATACCCACCATCTAAATATGACAGGAAGTCCTTTTCCGTTAATAGGTATTTGTTCCTGAAGGACAGAGTTTTAACAAGCTTGAGAAATTGTTTATTGAGAATTTGATCAAGTTGATTAGAAGAAAACAAATGTGGAAACCACCAAGTAGTCTACGCGTGTATGACAAAGCATAGGTTAAGGGGGAGTTTTTCATGGACCAATAGTTACACATAAGTCATAAGCTATAACTAAAAGTTTGGACCTATCCGACTGAAGCTGACAAAGCCACAAAGACTTTTCTACTGTATTCTTTCGAGAGCAAGGGAGTTATGTCGGTGTGCATCAACCAGTATACTGTACATTTAGAAATAGTATCTGCTGTTGTTACTTTAAGTGTCGTTGGAGCAAACCCACACATAGTCTGATCAACCTGTTCTGATGCCATTTGAAAAATCTATATCCTCAACAACAATTATGAAGGAGAATTATACCAATTGGATTGGGGAAAGGAAGCTCAATGGAAACCCAAACAAATCTGACAAATTCATCTGAAAAATCTGAGAATAGGTGAATCGTATCGATTGGAGACCAAGTTCATCTTTGATTGGAGAATGGAATCTCAATAGAGTCCCAATCAAATCTATCAGATAATCATCTCAAAAATCTAATCTTATCTGCTCTTGACTTGTGATCCTAAAACAACAAAAACTGTCATTGCAGAGTGCAAGTAGTTCATGGGTGTTATCGTCATATTACATTACAAACTAGCAAATATATTATTTTGTTAAAGTGCAGTCCATAGAACAAGGAGGCGCCCAAGTATAAGGACTAAGGTCTAAGTATGAAGAAAGAGAATGGAGAAGCAAGGAATTTCCAGCAGCAGTGGCAGAAACGTAAATACAGAGACAATCCATACCCTTTCGAGGGTTCTTACAAAAAAAACTATATGATTGTGTCTAAAGATGCATTTAGGGTTATTAATGGAAATAGCTAGCTTTTGGTTTATTTGTTAGAAGTAGCTTTTGACATTTTTTATAGAAATCAATTTCTATGAAAAATAGGAGAAGCTTGTTTAACAAAATAATGATCTATTTTAAATTCTAATTTACTATTTATGTCAAAAGACAAAAATGACTTTCAAGAAATATTCTATTGATTTACACATACACACACCTTTTCTTCCACTAGGCACCCCTTACACGCTCTTTCCCTCCAATCTGTCTTCTCCCCTCTCCTTACACACACTCTCTCGCTTCTCCTTTCACTCACTCACTTACTCACACACTCTCTCCTCTCACGTCTCTGATTTGCCCTTCCCTATCCTCCTGCACTCCCTTTCTCTCTCACCTTCGACACCTTCGATCTGTCTTTCCCCTACATGCTCTCTCAATCTCTCACCTTCGATGTCTCTGACCTGTCCTTCCCCCTCCTCCTACGTGCTTTCTCTTTCTCACCACTCATTCCACTAGATACTCTCTCTCTCTCTCTCTCATCTCTTATGCCTCCGATTTGCCCTCCTATTTCCCCTCTTTGCCCCTCCTTCCACCAGTAATAATCCTACATGTCCCTTCTCTCAATGTTAGAGCAATATCGTCGTCATGGCTGGAGCACTATTACCATCCTCATCCTCTCTTGATGAGTCCTACCAACTACGATATTATTGGATCCGTCATTTGTCACTTGATTAGTAATAAGGTTTAGCAATGACTGATAAGGTAACTTAGCAATATTTAAAATTGAACATTTAGTGCAAATTAGAATTTGTTGATTGTGTTTATACTTGTTGCAATGTCGACTGATAGTTTTTCTTGCCATTAATCTACAAGAACGTAGGATACCATTATTTTTTTTTAGAAGAAGGAATGTCTTGAATAAGAATGTAGTTTTTCTTACTTGTTAATTAATTAGTAAAATTAGTTTAATTTCAGTGATACTATCATTTTGTAGACCTCATCATTTCAATGTTTAAATACGTATTAATTCATTCTTTGTGATATTGTTTTACATTGAGAGCTAGAAGAAGGTCACATTGATATATCACTTTACATATGCATTGCTACCTTACATTACATTGTTTTTGGAAGTTAGGATAAAATGTTATTTTTTTAGGAAAGTAGTTATTTCCAATGTAATATCATCAAGATTTTCATATGACATCATATAGATGTTACGAAAACACTGGTTAAAATAATTGCCTGTTAATTAATCAATAAACTTAGTTTAATTTTAGTGATGTTATCATTTTGTATACCTCATGATTTCAATATTTAAATACTTGTCAATTTATTTCTTTATGATATTGTTTTGCAATGAAAACTAGAAGAAAGTCATATTGATATATCATTCTGTATATCGACTGTTACTATATTATTATTGCGGAGAATTGATGAGGCAATTAATGTCAAAGACATTTTAGAATCCTAATTGTTGGTTTTATAATTGTGTAAGCAAACATATTATCAATTCATATTATCAATTATGGAACTAACGTTGTTATGGAGCAATATATTTTATCTTATAAGTTTATTAATGTAATACAGAAAAGGAATAATTGCAGATCCTTGGAATGGAACGATGAAGAAGAATAATTTTAGTTAAAAGTCAGATTCGAAGATAAGGTAGAATTTGTTACAGAAATTGAAATAAAAAAGAAATTTGTAGATGTTGATAATTATGATTCAGAGATACTTGAAAAGCTTCAACTTCTATAGTTTAATGACTGATCTGATGATGAATATGACTATTAAATTTTAAATCACTTGAAATTATTATATTGTAATACAAAAGTTAGCTTTATACTTTAAGGTGAATTCTAATTGACTTATGTATTAATTCTATGGAGTTATGCATAAGGGACTATTATTCTATACTTTAAGGTGAGAATTATTCTTGAAGTTAGAATTGCAACAATAAACATGAACCATGAGCTATGAAATAGCAAACATGAAACATACGCGGTTAACTTTTTTTGCTCAACACCTTTTGATAAATTTAACAAACAAATTCTACATTATTTTGACAAATGCATATTGCATTTGTACTTATTCTCTTACCGTTCTCCTAAACTTGTTGTAATAGTATTTGTAGAAGTTCTATTGTTTAGGTTAATAGGTAATGGTAAGCATGAGTATTGTATACATCTAGTTAATCAACGATCAATTCCATCGAAGTTCTGATTTAAAATTTTGACATTTCTTGTTACCATTTTTTACTTATTTTTGTTATGGGACGTGGACATGTAGAATCATCTAGCTAGATGTCTTTGTAGTCTTTGACAAAAGAGTTGTTCATAATATGCTCATGAAGTAACGACTAAGCAAGTCTATGAATGTGCAACTTGGTTTTTATTAGCATGTAGTAGAATTGCAGCATTATAAACTAGATTTGGTAAACCAAATTTTCTTGGAAGAGTGATATGAAAGATAACATTAAAGTAGGAAGCTGTAGCTGCTGTAGGAGATTTTATGGAACAGTGATATCTCAAAATAGACTTACAATTAATTACATAAAACTTGTAGTGAGTCAAACATGGCCAAGGGTTGATAACAAAATTAGACTAAATGTGATTAACGATGTAACATCAGCTTCATATGTTATCATTTACAGCTGGAGAATAGGAACCTGTGCATATAAATACATGATTCACAGATGACTATAAACCTATAGGTGAATATGAACCAGTTCACATATATAAATGATTTTAGCAACCATGTTTCTTGGCAAATTCTTTTGCTACCCATCACAAGTGATTCACAATGTAATCATCTAACAATATATCCAAAATTGAGACAAAAAATCGCAAATATATCACGTTTGCAAATAATATAGGATTAACAAGATATATCACATACAACAAGAACTCACAAGAAATTAACAAGATAATATATCAAATACAACAAGAACATCATTAGAATGCCCAAATATAGATAGCATCCTACACATGATTAAAATGCCTACTAATTGTTTCATTAGAATGTTGCAAGTTTTGTTGGACATACCCATATTTGTGACCATGAGCTATAGTTTGAAGAAAGATGTATACTTGTTCTTCAAAGGAGGTATTGTAAGTATCTTTTAGCAAACTCTTTCCTCTAAATATGTAACAAAGTTTAACAAAAGATTGGATAGATAAGCGACACATGTTGAAACAAACCTTATCATGACCGATAAGCATGTTATGTACTATTTGGTTCCCAGTGAAACCAATATTATGAACTATATGCTTTCTAAGGTAGTAGTTAATATAAAGCTCAACCCATGCTAATAATGTCAATGTAAGGACATCATTCAACTCCTCTTCTACAAAGAAATCATCCATTTAATTCACATCTATGTCATTATAGGGAAATTTGTCCCAAAAATCCATCAAAAGCAATAGAAAATATCCACAAAATATCAACAAAAAAAACCATTTTCGAACAATAACAAAAAATACATTAAACAAAGATAGATGTCATCATTACCATTTTGTTGTCTGATTCTTAATACTTTCAAAGCACCATTTTGCTAGTTATATGGGCTCATATTTTTTGAAAAAAATTAGCTCTAGTTATTTACTCTTCTGTCTTTGAATGTTTAATTCAAATAGGTAGTGATGATCATTACATTTATGTATAATTATCTAGTTTAATTTCATCTAGTTAATCAAGAAGAAGAAGCAAATAGCTCAATGTTACATGGACTACCAAAACTTATTGTTTCTCACTTGAATGGAATTAAAAAAATAATAGAAAACAAATAGAGATTTGAATAGAGAATTGACTAGCGATGTAATAAAAAAAAGGGGGAAAACCGAGAAATGGTGAGGAAACAAGAGGGATTTTGTTCCAATATGCATATAAAGAGGGATTTTTTTATCAGGATAAAGAAAGTAAGAGGGATCTTTCATTTCAATATGTGTGTAAAGGCGAGATATCCATACCTGAGAACGGTGGAGAATGGTAACTAACAGTAGAGAATGGCAGAGATTGACAACTTCGAAGGCTAGAGAATGACAAAGAACAATGGAGAACCACAAAGAATGACAGAGAACAGTAGTACGAGTGCCTCGGAAAGTCGAAGAACAGAGAATAACGAAAAACCAAAGGAAAGTGTCAGGAGAAGAGGGAGGCAATTTAGAATGATAGGTTATTTCGTAAATAAGTCATAGTTTTTTGGTAATATAATGAAATGTATAAGGGTAGTTCTAGTAATTTAGAAGTATTTATGCAACTTCTACCAAAAGTTACATCCAGCCAACTACTCAAAACGAACACAAGTTACTATTCTAGTAGCTACCCACTTCTCACAAAAGTTGCTATTAAAAGATGCGTTTGGAGGTATTTCTGGGATATTGTGTGCTACTCTTAGAATCTGACGCCTAAAAGTTGCCCAATGGTCACCCCAAACGCACCCTCAGTGATATATTCAACTTGCATCGATTAAGAAATACGTACAAACTTCTTTAATTTTATGTTAGAAGTTATATTCATTGCCAAATAAGTTCTTTTTATGGAAAGAACTTGACAATCTTACAATTGTATGCATCACTGTTAGGTATATTCAACTCATATTGATTATAGAACAAGTATGAACTAAACACACCATAAAATTGCTGGGCCTCATCGCCTACAGTTGGAGGAGAAGCACATGCTACCATTGCCGTTGCATGAGAACCATCAGAGAAGTTTTGGCGATGCTGACGATGCGAGTCTTTGGAAGTTGTTGCTTGGGTGCATCTTCAAAGACGAGGCTTTTGCAGAACCACTAGCGAGGAGATAGTGAAGGTAGGGAGAACGAAGTAGATGGCGATGTTGACACCTCGTGGCGGGTAGAAGTAGCACCACCAAGAGCATCTATGGTATTGAATTGAAATCTATGGATTCTATCGATTTTTGCCATGAGATTTCCAGAAATCTATGGATTTGCCACTCCTTGTACCCCAACAAAACCTAAAAACCTAATGCCTCCCCACCCCCTCCCATGCAAGACCTATCGCTCAAGGTCCACACAAGCCATCGCCAGGAGTATGAATCCCTCCTTCCATGTCAGCTGCCGTTAGGAGCAAGGATCTCTCCTTCCCCTGTGAGCCGCCTTCCCCCTTCCTTGCTAGCCACTATCAAGAGCATGGATCTCCTTTCCTTGTGAGTTGTTGTCAGAAGCACAAGTCCCCTATTTCCTGCAAGTCGTCGCTAGGAGCACGGATCCCCCTATTGCTTGAGGTCTAGATGAGCAACTACAGTGGAGACCCGTTGTACTGGTGGTAGTCTCATGTTTTTGGCGACAGCTTTGGGCTTTGGCGGCTATCCTTTTATTGGCGATGGTTGATGGACCGAAGTTTGGTGGTTTTTGACTGTGTACCTGAGTTCTATTTGCTTGACAAGGAACACCGACATCGTTTCTTCTTCGACACAGCTTGGGGATTGTTTTGGTTTTTTTTTGTGTGTGGCCGTCATATGTTCCTCTGATGCTTCTACTGCTATTTCTGTTTTATTGTTCTTGTGTGATCATTTGGTCTTGTGTTTGGGGAGTTTGGTTGATTACTTAGGTGGCACTGTGGTGATGGTGGTGGGGTTTGTTAATAGAGGTGTTCTGCACATAATTGTTTTATTTTGTGTTTAGTTTAGTAATATTAAATTGAAAAATCATTATTGTTTTAGTAATATTGATCAATGAAATATTTTAACTAAATGTAAAGGTAGTTATGAAATTTTTTTTAATTCAGTTCAGTAATACTAAATTAAAAATCAACATTTAATAATATTAAACATTTAGTGATACAAAACTTTTTTTATTTAGATCAATAACTACCACACTTAAATGTAATTAAATAAAAATTGAAAACTTTTTTCCCTCCTAGAGAAAACTAATAGAAGTATTACTTTAAAATAGATGATTTGATAAATACCATTAGATCAACATTTAATAATCATGCTGTATTTTTTCTTAAAATAGTTAATTTGAAAAAAGATGTAATTTTAATTCCTATATATATATATATATAGCAAAAAGTTCAGATGATGACATGCCTCTTTTTTGCATATTTGAGGATAAGTTGATATAGCCATTGATGTTATTTCTTACGGTTGAGGATGAAGTAACGGTTTTTTTTAACATGATGTACTTTTTGATGAGTAATCTGAGCTCCATTGCAATTATATCTTACCTTTATTGCCTTTAATTTTGCTTTCTCGTAACTGTAATCCGTTGCATATCCCTGTATACTTAACACTGAATTATTATGGAGAAATATGATAATAAAGCGGTTTTTTTCTTGTTCGTTAGTTTTTGTAAAATATAAACATGTCAAACTTATAGATTGTCATTACACTGAAATATGTAACTATGAAACTGATATTGTAGTTACTTCATACTGAAAATGTATGTAAATGACACTGAAATCGTAATAAGATGTCACTAAAAATGTATTAAAATTACACTGAAATATGTTTTAGTGACATTGAGATTGTATAAACATCTAGAATAATGGTTAGTCATAAATAGTTCAGTGTTTAGTTATTTTTTTCCAGTGTTAAGAGTAAATACTATTTACAAATATGAAAATGTATGTAAATGACATTGAAATTGTAATAAAATGACATTAAAAATGTATTAAAATTACACCGAATTATGTTTTAGTGACACTGAGATTGTATAAACATGAAACTGAAATTGTATGGACATGAAACTGAATTATGTTTTTTTGAAACTGAAAATTTATAATCATAAAGAGTTCAGTGTTTAGTTATTTTTTTCAGTGCTGAAGGCGTAGAGTGAGTTTGGGAGAGGACAAGAGGAAGAGAGGCGGTTGTGTATTTGGGAAGAAATGTGTTGATGTAGAGAGACAGAGGGTAAAACTGACACGATTTTATTGGGTTGTTTGTTTTTTATTTTTTATTTGAAAAATGAATGTGCGGGTTTTTTTGATTTTTTGGCAGACTGGTTATGGTTACCACCTATTGATTAGTTGTTTCCATTACTGTATTGATAGATTAAAGGATCCTGTGGTTGAGATTAGTGGCTCTTTTAAAATTTTTAAGGACATATTTGCAACAGAACTGTTCCCTATATATATGTATATATATATATATATATTCTTTTATTTTGTGCAGGCATTTTCCATCTCCAATTATTATTCCATCGTTTGCTTCATCACCATTCCTCTTCTGATTTGGAGGTATCAAATGGAAAGAGCTCGGTCTCGTCCAAGGGAATGTTTTGGACGATTGCAACGAAAAGTCATCGTTTTTACGTCCATTCTACAATTGTTTACTTTTGTCAAAAATAAACTCCCATCGAATCTTCATCCAAACAGTTAATTTTTTTTACAGGATATGTGACGCAGTTGGGAGATAAATCAGGTAGCATGTATTTTTTGGCAGGAAAAGTCAACAGTGTCTCGTAGATGTGATAATAATGCTGTTTGTACTGAAAGCCTGCAAACATGCATGTCCTTAACATTGACATCAAACTGTCACAAATCACAATATAATGTAATTTTTTTTTTGTAAACGATAAGTTAATAATGTAATTTATTATATTTCTTATTTTTTTTTAGCAATGGTATGATATGTTATATTAGATTTTAATCCTAAGGACAAAAATCTCGAGGAATCAAAGGTCCAGACAATCATAAAAATACTTAGGCAATGTTCCTGTCAATAATACAGATGGCCAGCAAGTTGGCAATAATGTTTTCAAAATTCAAAAACAAAAGACAAGCTACTGCTCCATAGCTTTAGCAGCAGCAACAACAGCAGCAGTAGGAATAGTAGAGTCATTAGAGGTGGGAGGAGCATCGGAGGAAGCAGATAAGTTCTCTGCCTAGACAGCCTTCATAGAGGCTAATGTGCTCCTCAAATCATCATTTTCAAAACATGGTAGAAGAGAATCTAACTAGTGCCTCATTAGTCTAATTATATCAGAAATAATAACATAAGTAGACTTGAAATTGTTGCGGAATATCCTGCTGTTTCTTTCTTTCCAGGTTACCCAGAGGATAACCTGAATCAAAACAAACCAACTGCAGTTATTTAAATGAAATTTAAGGGCAAGTTTATGTAGATATAAGTAGCCCAAATTGAAATATCCAGGATATAGTTGGGAGCATAAAAAAAACTGTCAAATCTGTGAGACAAAATCGCAAAACATAAACAGATGACCATGTAGTATTATGCTGAAAAGAAGTAATAGATTGCAGAATCTCATTTTTCAAAACCTGCACCCAATCAACAAACCTGAGATGGAGTCGTCGGAACAGAAACAATGTTCACGTAGATCTGCTAGTAGGCGTAGTCTGATCGGACTGAGGAAAGAAGGAGGGAGAGGCAGATCTGAGAGGTAGAAGGGGGGAGAGGCAGATCTGAGAGGTATAAGGAGGGAGAGGTAGATCTGAGAGGTAGAAGGGGGGAGAGGTAGATCTGAGAGGTAGAAGGAGGGAGAGGCAGATCTGCGAGAGGTAGATCTGAGAGGTTGCACAAGCAAGTTTTGTGACGATGTTCCAACAATAATGGCATTCCAACAATATTATATGAGCAGACAATGGCCCATACTTCAAGCACAAAGTCGGAACCCAGCTGCAGGGAGGGCGTCGTTGGCCCGGAATGTCGGCACGGTCGCTGTAGGGCGACACCCTACCGTCGCTCAACCCGCAAGCTCACCACCCCTAGAGGCAAAAACAAGGAAAGGGGGGGACGAGAGAGGTACCATTTTGCCGCCGTTCCTGCCCCTTCGCACTGGTGAAGCACCCCTCGCCGGAGCCAGTGCCTTGCACTAGGTCCTGCTTTGCCGTGCTCGCGCCGCTCCACCGCTCCCCATGCCCGTGCACCGCCGTCGTGCCTTGTGCAGACGCCAGAGCTTGCATCAGGTCTTGCTCTGCCGTGCTCCCGCCGCTCCAAGCCCTAGCCGCCGCTCCCGACCCTATCTTTGTGAAGATGATCGGGCGGAGGCAGGAGGAGGAGGCGCATGAGGATGTAGTAGGTGCAGCAGCAAGAAAGCAGAGGCGGAGGCAGGAGGTGGAGGCGGAAGAGGGCAAGGAGGCGCAAGGTGGAGGTGGAGGCGGAAGAGGGCAAGAGAGCAGGAGCGTTTCCGCCAGATTTGACTTGTCAACGACAAAAGAAGGCACGAAAAAGCTCACTAACGATGTTGATGCCTTAGTTCCTGCTCGACGGTGGTAGGACAACCTAGATTTGGAACTATTGACGACAAGAAAGCCAAAATTTAGTACTGAAGATGGCAAGAGACTAGAACGACGCTCAGAAGGAGTTTTCAAGATTCATTGATAGTTGAAAGGCATTGCCAAGATTTAGTACTACAGTAAGAGAATATCGACGACACAACGGTGACATTGCACAAGTGATAGATTATTATTATATTTCTTATTGCATAGCTGGAAATGCGGATGTTTTGTGGATGACGACATTGTTTTAGTCATTTTTCTGCCTATTGGTGAGAAGGAAGCACTTTGATCAGAAAATCAAATGGGACCTCCATATCATATCTTTACTGTACTAATAAAGTGCATGGTCGATGAGGTTTCTACCCCCGGTATTACATGGATTCAATGCTTCAAAGTTTGATGTACTTCATCCCACAGTTTTTTTTTTTGGGTAAACGGCGGTACTTCCCACAGTTGCCATATCCACATGCACGTCTGTGATGAAAGCCAAGTGGATAGGCAGATTGTTCTTGAATGGAGACAGCACCAAACTTTGTCTTCCGGCATTCTGTTACTGCCCAAGCTAACTAGGAATCATATTCATACCCACCAGAAGCTTGAGTGGATTTCGATTAAATTTCACATGGATTGACCAAAAGCTCGGAAGGGTGGATATCCACAAGCTATTAGAATACAATTAGACTAATCCACATAATAATTTTTCATTATTTTAAGAGATCTCCATCTTTTATTAGAATCTAAAGAGAAACACCAGAAAATAAGACAGGTACTCTTTTTTTTTATCATTTGTGAAAGTAAAATTTAAACAGCAACTCAACAAATCTCCTGTCTGGTGTCCAGGTTACAACTCCTGTCGGAGCAACCAAATTACCAAATGCACAACAATGATCTGAATTTGAAAGAGAAGCTATGCTGGCAATGGTAGTAAAGAGGGGTATTTCTTTCCACCACAAACTTCTAGCCAGAACGGTCCAATCACCACCTTTCAGACTGAGATCATGTCAATACCCATTTATCTTTCTTGGATTGGGCCCTGAGTGAAGCTCCCGGCTATCCAGCAGCCTGGAAAATGGCACCTGATTTCGGCTAGGAATACTGCTTTGCTTATTCAGGCGACTGTCAATCCTGGTTTCAGAAGCAGACCTTGAAAATACCTGGGTTAGTTCTAGTGCAGAAGCTGTTTTCCCATGGCATGGACTGGGGATCTCAGACTTTGCTTGTTCAACAGGCTTGCGCCAGCTGTCAGGCTCAGGTCGTCGTTCCAGCAGCTTGTCATTCCTTCGGTTATCATTTTTCCGAGGAGTCCTCTGGGAGTCCACCTTGTCTCTATCTGTTTGGTGATCTTTCCTCTCAATATCCCTTGCAACCCTATGCTCAGGGGAATAACTCTCGGTCCTTTCACCATGGCGGTTGGGTGAGGCCACAATCTCTGGCTTTACATCCATCTTTGAGGAGTCATGCTTAGCCCTTCCACATATATTAGGTCAACTTTTGTCAGAACAAACAAGCAACAAAATAAGTTTCTATTTCTATAAAAACAGATGACACCTTAAAAAAACAGGAATACTGTTTTGCAGGAGATGGTTATGTCTAC
>JAMKQA010001171.1:0-26108 GCA_024699735.1 Posidonia australis
CCACTATAAAAATCCTTGAGTATTTGTGATTGCATGTTTTATGGTTAATCTTTAATATTCTCAAGTTTGCTCATTAAAATCTAAAGATTAAATTAAAAACCGCAAAATCTCTATTCACCCCCCTCTAGAGAAACATTAAGATCCAACAAGGTTGACCTCAGAGATGTGGTGACCATATCAAAACTATGTGGCAAACTATTTAATATGGTTGCTATCTGCAATTTTTTAGGTATAGGAGTTCCTATAGTAGCTAAATCCTTTGCCATGACAATCATATTATTAACATGTTCTACTACATTTTGTTTCTCAAGTATTTTGCTAGAGTTATATTTCTGAAGGAGAAGTTGTGTTTATTTCAGTTGTTTTATCATATTTCTCCTTTAAGGCATTCCACAAAGTATACGTAGTATTGTATGTTTCAAAATACTTTATTAAACTATCCTCCATAAACATGAACATAAGACTCTTAGCTTTTTTATCTTCTATTTTCCATTTTTCTAATTTTTAAATTTCTGTTTCAAAAGCGTCTACATTTATTTCCGGAGGAATAGATTCACTAACATGTTCCAGGTTGTCATATACTAGTCCATAACTAATTTTTTTGTGCCACATCTCATAGTTAACCCCATTCAATTTCTCAACTTTTGCCAACTCAGTAGTAATCATTTTGGTAGCCATAATTTAAATGTACAATGGAATACAATTTTCTAACTTTAAAATCTTGCTATCTATTAATAAGCAATATATAATAAAATTTTAAATAATTTCTGACAAGAAATTAATTACAGGAATAAAGTTTATCACAACTTCCAACTAATAAATAGGAATTTCCAACAAGAAATATTAATATAGCATAAATAAACTTCCAATTAATATCTAATTCCAGAATTTTTGCAAATTTTTAATCCTTTTATAACAAGTAATTTTAATCAACAATTAAATCATGCGATAAAAAAATAATAGTTTTTTTTAATAAATATCAATATCAAATAAAACGATAATTCAAAAAAAAAAACCAAAGTTAATCTACTAAATGCAATAACAATCATGCAACAAGTTTTTTTATTAGTAAAACCATATCAAGAATAATAATTATGATTAACCAATAATAAGAACGAAAACTAATTTTTTTTAATCAATTACTAAATTTCTATATTTAATCAATTAAGTCTAGTAATGCATCAAGTTATTATTATACTTAACTAACAATAAAATAAGAAGAGGCATATAATAAATAAAATAGTAAAAATAAAATTTAAATATTATAGTAAAGTTTTGATTTTTTTAATTTTAATTAAATTATTTATTGTAATCACTGAAACAATAATAGTAATCAAATATCAAAAACTAAGAATAGATTGATAATAATAGTAACAATAATGTATCCTAAGGACTGATGATGCATTAAATTTTAAAACAATAATAAAATAACGAGAATCGGTTGCATGATATAAAAGATAAAAAGCTGAGAGAATGAAACTAAAGCTAAACATAGATAACATGCATCCTCCCTTATTATCTAATTCGAGAAAATCAAACAAATAAAGTCAAGCCAATAACATGACAAAACAGTACCAAAAGTAAAACAAACCAGAGACTCCTTTTTCCATCTTGTGTCGTTTTGCATAGAGGTGGAAGGTTGGACGCTAAATGGTGTGGCGTGTGCGGTGCGAGGCTGGAGGGAGCCGGTGAGCGGGATACGGAGGATCGATGGTCGTGAGATGCTTACAGTGGAACAAGGAAACAACTAAATGGAACGAGGCCCAGGGGGGCGCACGGTGGAGGCAAATGCAGGGGAAGGGCGATTGGCACGATCGACCTGAGGAGGGAGCATGTGGAGGAGGAAGGTGGACTATCGAGGGATCGATGGCTCTGATACCACTTGAAGGATCAACGACGGTGAGCGAGCGGCACAATGGGGCTCCGACAGGTAAGGTTTTCGGTGGCTTAGAGATTTTGTTTTTCTCTTGTGATGTATTTGTTTCCACCACCATATCCTTGTATAAGGAGCATATTAGTCTGTTACTCTCCTTCACCTCAAAATGCTCCCAAAAAATCCAACGATATCATCGACCATTTTACAAGAAATGGATGTCCGTTACTGTGGTCTTCGTTGACCACCTTCTAATAGTTTCATCCGTAATACAACATGTCTTCAATCAAGGTTTATATTTTATAAACTTGATTAAAGATATCAAGGGATTAATGCAAATTGAATAAAATAATATGACCATAAGTGCTTTTGTTATAAATGAACAATAAAACTATTTACAAACACAAATGAGCCTCACCATTATACTTATAATAATACTATTTACTTACACTTAAGGGTTCCTAAGATGCTTGCTTAATTCCATATAACATGGTCATAAGATATAGAGGAGGGTAAGCAGGGAAAGGGATCTTTTCTAAAAGATGTATTTTGAATAGCTTTCTCGGTAAGGGGAAGTGAAATAGAAGGAAAAGGATAAAAAGAATTAGAAGTGTTAAGAAAAAATTATACAAAAGATGAGTAAGGTTCAAGAAAAAAAATTTTAAAACTTATCATTGATTATCCTAAAATGATATAGGATTGTCAATGAAAGCCGCATAATAACTACCTAATGCCAAACCTAGATTTGTTACCCAACTTCAAGAAATAGGTATAGCAGAACAAACAAAATAAACTCATTTCCTTAGTTACCAAGGAAACATCCTTCATGTAAAAAAAAAAACTAATATTCCTATGAAATAGCACGTGAATTTTACATTTAATAATTCTTCCAATGTTGTATAATTAAAGAAATATAATGTAACACATTGCTTTTCTAGTCTAATAAAGGTATTAGCAATTAAATCATAATATATTTATATTGTATAAGACTATATACTTCTTTATATGTGAATTTGAACTACATTTTCTTGTGAATTGTACATTTTTCAACTTTAATAATCAATTTCTAAACATTTACAACATTTTAATATGAATTATGTGAGTTATGATATTAAGTCAATAGAATCATAATTTCTTACTTAGTTCAATGTTTTTCAAATTTTTAATTATTTGATCTATCATGTTGGAATAAAGGTTCACAATTAAAGAAGAAGTTAAAAGGCTAAGACCATACATTCAACCCTTTGGAGAGGATTAGAATATTCTCTCTCGTTGATCTGTCCTCTCTCTCAAGTATCAGTGTATGGGAATAGTTCTTGTCCATTAGATTGGTTTGTAAGGTGTAATCATGGGTAGCGTTTGTTTTGATGAGCCCACCAACTTTTGAAACATGGAAACTGGTACTGTAGCTATTCTTCATTGTAGATGTTGCAGTGGCTAGCTCCCTCCTCCCAGCATCATCAACATAGCTCTTGTGGCTCTCTGATACACGTTCTTCAGATATTACCCTTGGGCATCATCGCTGATCGTTGACTCCCAACCTCCTTGGGATCTCCTTGCCAATGCCGATCATATTGGGTGTTGTTGTTGATCACAACGGAGAGTGCAGATGTAGGCGTGGAGGTTGGCTACAGAATTTGGGTACCATCAATGCTTACTTTGGAGAGTGTGGCCGTGGGTGGTAGCGAAGATGGGAGAGAGGAAAGAGATGGGAGTGAAATCAATGAATGTGTGCAATACCTTACCATGGCATCATTGGTAAAATTTTATTGGTATTTTAGTGGTTTACTAATTCTTATAGAAGTATTTTCGTCATACAATCCTTGAAAGTTGGCTCAATTAACTCTCCAAAATCTTCTTACATTAATAATGATGGGAGTTGCAAATTCTCCCAGGGCTGGCTGATAGAGTGTGCAATTGTTTGGAGAAATTGGTTTGCTACAGTACAAGCAGTTGGTGAGAGGTGGAATCAAAGTCTCTGACGTTCATGTTAGTGTAGGACAGTGGAGTAGGGAGTGGGTAGCAAAAAATCAACATTTATACTGTAAGAGGAGTTAAAAAATGAGACAAATAATTCTTTTCAGATTGATACGAATTTCTTTTTTACAGTAAAAGAAAACAACGTATTAGATTGAAGTGGAAGTATTTGATTGAGAAATCTAGATTACTTAGAAGGTCGAAGAAAAAATAGAAGTCATTATGATCCAGATGTCACCGTCTTCTTGTCTTCGACCACCTACCAAGTTTATTGAACTTATTGACGAGGAGTAGTTCCACCAATTAAGTTATAAGTTCCAAAAATTGAAAAAAAGACAAAAAAATAACAAACTCCACCGTTAATGTGAAATGTATCTGAGTGATGGAGTAAAATAGATGTGTTTTAACTATAGACCGTTAGATCCTATTAGATTATTTCCATCTTCTCCTGTTTGGTAAACGTAAACGTGTCATTTCATTACTTAATTTATCCCAACTGTTATGTTATCACAAATTTTTTTTTTTTACGAGTATTTTGCCAAACTGATCCATAGAACATAAACACCTCTCTCACTCACTCACTCACGCGCACGCACTCTCCCGTGGCACACCAATGGCCGGTGGCACCCGCCACCGCCTCGCCTCCTCCGCGTCTTCCGTCTCGTTCTCCTCCGCCGCCATCGTCGCCATCCTCCTCCTCTTCCTCCTGTCCACCCTCTCCTTCCTCTTTTCCCCCTCCTCCCACTGCTCCCTCCAGCCCCCAACCTCCTCCCCTTCCAACTCCCACCCCCAACGCCCTCCCGAGTACTCCTTCGTCGCCTCCCTCGAGTCCTTCCTCACCTCTAGATCCACTCGACCCAGGAGATCTTCCGATGATGCGGCTGATGGTTCGGGATCTGCGAGCGGGGTGCTCGATGACAAGATCTGGAGGAGGGAGATGGAGAGGCTGAGGGATCCGTGGACGGCGGAGGCGGGGAAGGTTAGGGTTTATGTGTACGAGATGCCGGCTAAGTTCACCTACGATCTGCTCTGGTTGTTTTGGAATACTTTCAGGGAGACGGATAATCTGACGTCCAACGGGAGTCCTGTGCACCGGCTCATTGCGCAGGTAGATTATTTCCTAAATCTTTCGTCTTGATTTGTTAATAACATCTTCTTCTTTTTATAGATCCGAATCTTAAGAAAACTAGGAAAGTGGTAGAATTTGAAATAGGTTGTCATTAATTATTGTTTTATACTACTAAGTTGTAGAAACTCTTATACAGGAATGTGATCTAGGAGTCTTAGTTGGTGGAATAAGTTTTGAATTATTATTGAGGCAATTGTATATAAACACATTTGCTTGACGTAAAACATCTTAGTTCATAATGTATGTGGTGAAAACTCAGGAGCTTCTGAACACTTTGGACATCTTGTTAATCCTTCGTTGTCATTTATGTAGGATTTAAGATTGAATGGTGCCATTTAAGATTGAATGGTGCTATGATCCTCTTGGATCTGTAACCGGAGTGATGTTCAGGGGTGGCTGTGAACACTGCAGTCTCCCTTTGTTTCAAGTCTGTCGGAGCACGGAGGAGGCAACTCTAGTGATGTTGCCAGACTCAGATAGGAAGAGGGAGGTGAACCTCGACCTCAACACTCTGGGATGGACCATGGAGAGATTTGAATTTTGGGAGAATGAGAGCATGAGGTGAGCGTCCTCTATTCATCTATTTATACTCTCAATCGTTGGGCATCATCCTTGATTTTACCTACTGACACTACTAACAACCTGGACGGTTGTTAGATATCTATAGGTCCCAGTCAAGTTCCTTGGACCCCACTACTAACAACCCTGTCCCTATCATTACAACATCACAACCTTATCCTAACAAAATTGGAATAGAAGATCTTGATACATTCCCCCAAGCTTTAGCTACATGTTAAGGATCCAATAGCAGTGGTCCTAAGTCATTGGGCCTCGACCCATCTGGAAATGAGGTTGTATCAACTCCTCCCCCAATGGTTTGGGCCTTGACCTCAAGGGCGCATTGAGAAAATCACACCTTCAAATATGAATACTCCTCCTAGCTAGCGTTAGTTGCAGTGCCTGCTTTCCACTGAACCAGCACCTCAGCATCTAGTTGACCAAGTGATGGTCACAGAGTAGGAATGTGGTTAGTAGCTTCCACAGGGCCATTCGTCTTCTTTGACAGAGAGATGTGAAACATTGAGTGCACGCAAGCGTCATTGTGAGGTTATAAATGATATGTCACAAAGTTAATCATTTGGATGACTTGTTAAGGCCCATACTATTGGGTTGTGAGCTTTTAGGAGCACCTAGAGGTCATTGTCGACCATCGATATAGATGGGTGTGAAGATAAACCCAAAATCACCCATAGTGAATTCATGGTCTAATTGATGCTTGATGGTATTCTTCTCCATGCGATCGATGGCATGCCATAGATGATCTTTCAAAGACTTTAGAATTTGATCACGTGACAATATCTGAGTTTCCACCTCATGGACATTGGTTGTGTCTGGTACAAAACTGAGAAGCATTCGTGGTGGCTTCCTATAAACAACTTCAAATGGGGTGAAACCAGTGGAGAAATGAAAATTTGTGTTATACCAATACTCGGTCCAATCAACCCATTTAACCTTGTCCTGAGGTTTCTTGTGACAAAAGCACCCAGTGCTCGATGGACCACCTTTGATCGATTGTCTCATTGCGAATGGTAGGTGGAGCTCATGTGTAGCTTGTTGTCGTGTAATTTAAAAAATTCTTGCCAAAATCTACTTGTAAACACCACATGGAGGAAGGGCTTGGCCATCGTTATTGCTATATAAGGATGTTTAAGGGGAGAGAAATGTGCATATTTGTATAGACGATCAACACTCACCATGATTGTAGAATACCCCTTTGCCATTGGCGACCAATCAATAAAGTCCATGCTCACCTCTCCGAGGGCTGCTCCGATATTGGTATAGCATGTGTTCGACCTTATTCAATGATGAGGTGCTCCTTATAAAAGGGTAATCCATCCAGTACATGATAGATTTGTGGCTTCAATTGGCCCTCACTCCATGATTTCTTTAATTGTTTGAGGTCCTCTTTCTCCTGACATGAGCACCATAACAAATGTGGCCATTTAGGAGTTATTGTAGAGATGGCCATTACCTCCATTGACTTTGGTTGTCGTGACAGGACGTCCATAATTCCTTTTAATGCACGAAATCAAATCCCATCATCTTCACAAGCCACGTTTGTTGCGTGGGAGTGGTGATTTGTTGTTCAAGTAAGAACTTAAGGCTTTTATGGTCAATATGGATAATGAATCTCTACCTTAATAGATAATGTTAGTAGGGTTGTCAATGGGTCAGGTCAAATCCGTTGACCTATTTGACTGAACTTATTATTTTAGGATACGGGTTGAAATTTTAGACCTAATTGGACCTATTGACATATAATCCGTTAATCCAGACCACTAACTGGTTGGGTCATGGGTTTAGGATTGAGGAGTTACTGCTTTCAACTAGAGGATTCATTCGGAGATTGGTTGATTTTCTTATTTTGTAGTTCCTTTTTTATTTTGTTTCCATTATCGCATCTTGTGAATAGGCATTTTGTACATTTCTACGTATTGGATGATGCTTATTGATCAATGCAAGTCATCCTATCATTTCATTAAAATAAAAATTCAACTATTATTATAGCTAGGTAACCTTTAGACTATAATACAAGACTTCATTTATATTTATGTTTATATTTAGAAGATGTATGACATATGTTGCAACATTATTATTGTTGATTCGGTTTAATATCAAAAATTCATTTCTTTAGAATTTTAAGATCTTTTTTCCTGTTTATGTCCATCAAAGGGCATGTTTTTTTTTATTTTGAGTGGCACTTTATTGAAAGCAAAGGAAAAAAGTTACATAACTATAGTTTTGAAGTCATTTTGAATTAGATTTTTGATGAGTTTTATTTTATAATTTATAATACATGTTTAAAAGTAAGTATAATAATCCGTTAACCTGACTCAACCTTTTAAGGTAAAACGAGTTGGGTCAGGTTACGGTTCAAGGGTTAAAAAAATGAGTCATAATTTGACTTGTAACCCGTTAAGATAAAATGAGCTAGGTTATGTGTTGACTTTTAACCCAGCCCAACTTGAGCTGTTGACACTCTTAAGTGTCACTAGCATTGGATGACTAAGAGGATGGCAAGCATCTCTTTCTTGTACGTTGAAAGAGACACCTATCATCCATGAAGGGCTTGACCAAGGAAGGCAATAGGATGTTGTTCCTACATCAAGATAGCATTAACACCTATCCCCATTGTGTCGTACTCTACAACAAAGTCTATAAAGGAATCCAGAAGATGGAGTATCGATGGTAAGCTCATGGCTTCCTTTAGAGCTATGAAAGCTTAATTAACCTCCTCTGACCAGGCAAAGCTTAATTAACCTCCTCTGATCAGGCAAATCCATCCTTCTTTAGTAATTAAGTCAAAGGGAATGTTAATTTTCCATAATCCTAGATAAACATCTTGTAATAGCTTGTTAATACGAGAAATCCCCATACATTCTTTGACTTCAACCAATCGACAACGCTCACGATTTTCTAGGGATTCGCCTAGATACTCGTAGGGGTCACTACATGTCCCAAGTACTATACGATTTGTACACCAAAACAACACTTGGATTCCTTGGCAAACAAATGATTGTCATGAAGCACTTCCAACACCTTTTTCTTAGACAAAGGTTCTAAACGTCAATTTTGTTGCTTTGAAATTCCATGGAAATGGAAATCAGTGGAAATGTTGGTGGAAACACGATAAATTTACGAAAGTCCATGAAAATTGTCAAAAAATTTCGAATTTTGCTTTAAAATTTTAGGATAAGCTAAAATAAATAATAATCTATATTTAAGACTACTTAGTTCAACTTTCTAAACATGTATCATATTGAAATACGTTATATGAATTTAATATGAATATTCTAAAGTATAAATAATGCTTAAAAATGCTTAATAAATGTTTAAAAACAAAAATACTTATATGTCTTGATTCATTAAAATCTTCTTGTTGTTCAACTATATTATGGTTACGATGAATTTGTTGTCAAATTTAAGACTCACTTCACAACACGTTGTTTTAAGACATATGGTTACAATATATTTGGTATTACGTAATATGATGGTGTTATTGTGATAGTGGCAGCTGAATCAGGAATCCTATTGGTGGATACTGTGGAATAAATACTTATTGAGACTGTTGAGGGATGTAATTTTACCTTAGAGGACCTTGATGAGGTTGCTGCTTATATTCTGTTTGTGGTGGTATATAACTAAAGATTGAGTTTATATTCTATTTATTTTGTTGACTTGGGATATAGGAAGATGAAGTTCTTGTTTATTCATTTTCAAAGTTATAATCTGATTGTTCATAAGAATGATCTCTAAAAGAGTTGTAGTCATAAAGGTTTATAGGATTATGAATATTCAGATAGTCAAGTGACTCTAATAAACTTTCCATAGTATGACTATTCGAAGAATCTGAATCTTTTGTTGTGTCTTCACGAGGTTTGCTTTTATTAATGATACAAAGGATTCCACTATCACTGTCTTCATTATCGTATCATCGTCTAATGGTTATGCTGAATCATTTACATAACTCTCATCACTTAAATCTAGAGTTTCATTAAGAGAATATTTCGATGAACTGAAATATATTCTTCAACATCAATTCCCATTTCAGTAGTAATTCTTGAGTTTGGTCTACTTTGTTCCTCATCTGTTTGTTTATTTTTTTGCAACCACTCAAGTATAAGATTTTCATCTTTGTCCTTATTGTATAGGTACGTCAAATCAATTGGATTGAAGTAGGCCTCATCTTTTCCCTCTTTGATATATTTCATTCCCAATCTCATGTTGTAGTATATAAATACAAGATCATTTAATCTTTGAGTTCCTCATCTATTTCTTCGTTTTGTATGGATAAAATTAAATGTGTTCTAATTTCTTTCACATCTTGAAAATAAGGAAGCTTGAGATAAAATCTTTATTACAATTTTTTCTTAAATTGGAAGCATTTATTTCATTCAATATCCATCATTCTTGAAACATGATATTAGATTATTAGTTTATTACTCATATTATGATGTAATGTTATAAAATAAAATAAATAATATTCAAATTTTTACTTAAAGTCATCGTAACACGATCACGAATCGCATAACGATCTTTAAATCCTAATATTTGGTTTTTAAAGTATTTAATTTCATTCAAGGTTTGTATTTGAATATTTACATTTGACTTCAATTTCTTTATCACCATTCTCATAGAAGATAGTAAATCAATACGATTTTCGAGTTCACGATCATATTAGGACTGCAGGTTCATATAGTATGCTATGTTGATAAAAAAAAGTCATTAAACAATTAATTATAATATAAATATAATTATGACAAATATGAATCTATATATCAAACTATTTATCAACTTTATGTAAATGGTGAAGAAACATGTTGGACCATCTTTCTTCGATAATATTCAAGTATTCCTTTAAAGATTTGTATGCTGCATATTTCACAGCATCTTTCATCAACTTCATCGTTTCATACAAGAAATCCATTGTATGTTTTTTTATCACCATTTATCATGCGAAGGGCTTTCGAAACTGATTTCATTATGCTCACTATCTTTCAAGCGTCCTCTTAAAAAGTCTGACTATCAATTATAGGGTTTATTTTCCTATCAATTGGTGTATCACTCTCGTGATATTTGTACTACACTTGTGAAATAAACATATATTTTAGTCCGTTTCTTTTATCAATCATTGATTGGAGAATAATATAATTTATTGCAAAAAGAGTGACTTCAGGTCAAATCAAGTCACCACCATAACACTTGGGTGGCCTTATAAAAGTCAATAGGTAGGAATGGTTGTAAATGAAGTTTGTCACAAATATATGCTTTTCTAATAGTTTTCTCTACCAACTTTGTTTTTACAAAGTCCTTAAGTATCAATTCAATACAATAAACAGTACATGGTGTCTAATAAATAAGATACTTGGACATGATTTCTTTTCATTGGTTTTTTTGAAATTACTGTTATTATTGGTGACAATTTAAACCACATTTAATCGTTTTACTTGCTTATTGACTTTCATAATTTACTTATAAAGATATATATGATCTTTGATAATATCAGAAGCATCAATGGACTAAAAAAAAACTGTGTGAACATCATAGTAGACCAAGAAGTTGATTTATTTTCTAGTGGTATTTGTCCAACCATCACATATAATAATGATCCTATAGGTTGGTTATTGTTGGTTCAAGTTGTCGATGTAGCTTTCTGGCTTTTCCTTCTTTGATTTAAGATACTTGTTCATTATATCATAATTCATTGGTGTTTTTACTCTCGTATCTTCTTTGGACGCTACATTAAGCATATGTTGTAGATACGGTTCTTTTGTAGTATTCGTCAGGATAGCATTGAAAAATATATATTTTGCTACAGTTTGATCAACTCTCTCTGACTTTTCCAAACATGTCTTTAATAGACTTTTGTTTCGATTTTTTAATTCTACATGTTGCTGAGTCTGGATTGTCATACTTTTGATTGTACATTCTAATCATTCCTACAATGTGTTTACTCTTTTTTTTCGTGCACTGCCACTGTCATTGTCACTGCCACTACCACTTCTACTTCCCCTAATACTTTCAGAACCAAAGAATGAATTTACTTTCTATGTCATTTTTCATTTTTTGATTCCATTATATCTCTTTTATACATATTTTTCTCATCTTAAGTTTGACAATATGTAGGATACACTATATTATCATTTGGTACGACGATGGGTTATGTTCTCTTTTATCAAACAGAATCTTCTTAAATCTTTTATCTTTTTTCACTTTATTACTTTTCTTGGATTTTGTACTCTTTAGTAACTCTCTTATCTGATTACGAACGACAGTTGGGCATGATTTGCACATGATAACATTGCTGTATCACCATTTTGTACCTTTTAGTGTTGCTTCAATCTTGTAATAGCTTCACTCATCATTCTTTTTCTATAATACTTGCATTCTTTTTTCTATCTGTCGTTGTTGATAGTATATCCGTGTAATCATCTTGGATCATTAGGCTTAGCAACTCTTTCCTTATTGCCACATCTTTTATTTTGAGATCCATCAGAACTTGACATTGTGAAGACTGAAAACAAAAAATTAAATGAGTTTAATTATATGAAAAAAAGTACTCATGCATTTAAAATATGTTTCCTTATTTTTAAAATTTTCTATGATTTTTACAATTTTATAATTTATACATTTCATATTACATCTAATTTTCTAAAAAGTTTCAAAAATAATTTCATTTTTTTCAACTTATTATTGTCCTCATTTTTTAACTTATTTACGAAATATCTGAATTCTTTTCAAAGTTTTCAATATTTTCCTTATTTTGTAATTATTTACAAAATATTCTGATTTTTTTAAAGTTATAAATATTTTATTGATTTTATAGAATTTTTAGGTTAGCTTTTACTTTTATTAGGTTCTAAGTATTTTTAGAACATGAAAAAGTTAAAATCTGTATACAAAAACCTAAGATCTATGTATTTTTATGTTAAATCTATGTAATAAACTTAAGATTTACATTAAAACAAAAGATCTAAGTATTAATACCTAAGATCTAAGTGTAATACGTAACTTTACATCAAAGCAAAGGTAAATTTAGAGATCTAAGTATATTACCAAGGAGGAGAAGCCTAGTAGTTGGCCTTAAAGAAGGGAGAGGAGGAAAATACTTGAGAAAATCTTCAGCAAAGAAGCTTCAACAGTTCAGTAGGAGGAGAACTGCAACTCAGAAGGAGAAATGCAACTTAAAGCAGCTTGCCAGCAACAAAGGGCGATTCGCCCTTGTCCGTACCAAAAATTAACATGTCTATCGACACGTGATTCACACGTTATAAAAACTCGATGTGTTGGTCAACTTGGGCGACATGTTTGACTTGACACCAACATCACCATCAAAACTCAGCACACCTTGATTTTCCCTTTAATGTTGTGTCCCCAAGTTGCGAGATCGACATGTGTTGGCGAAATTTCACCAACATGTGACCATGTTGTGAACCATGCTCCCAAATGACTAGTTCAACAAATAGACCAATATATCATCAAAGAACTAGGACAAATTGGTGTAAATAAAGGCAGAATAAGTCGTTCATCAGGGTTTGAAATGTGAATGGAGCTTGCGTAAGCTTGAATGACATGATCACGAATTCATAGTGGCCGTGGTGGTATGAAATGCTCTTTTTGGTACATCTACCTTATGAAACCTTATCTGGTAGTAGACTAAGCACAAATCAAGTTGGAGTAGATGTTGGTGCCATTCAATTCATCGAGTAGCTCATCCACTTAGAAACTTGTCTTTAATGGTACAATGGTTCAGTGCTCTATAGTCCACACAGAATCAAGATGTACCATCCTATTTTCACACTAGCAAGACAGGAGAAGAGAAAGGACTGTTACTGTGCCTAGCTTGTTGCGAACTCAAACACTCCAACTTGTCTCACTAGTTCATTCTTTTGGTAGTAGGGGTATCGATATGGAGGCATCGATATTGTTTGAGTTTCATCTTTCAAGGGTATACGATGGTCGTGGCTCTAGGCATGTGGCAACATTGTGGGTTCAGTGAAGACATCAAGAGCTTCTGTAGACTATTTGGGTCTGGAAGACTCCACATAACGACTTTCTCAGGTTCTGCCTCCCTTACATGAGCCATGAACTCCTTCTGGATTCAGGAGGAATCCACCCAATTACTACTTCAGCAGTATGCCCTTGGATGTTGATTGTTCTTCCCTAAAGGATGAAGGACAAGCTCACCTTCATTACTGATGCAATCCACTTGATGCCTAGCACAACATCATACATGTCGATTCTCAAGATGTAGAAGTCCACGAGAAGTTGGTGCCCTTGAATCTGCAGAGTCGTGCCCATCCATTTTCCGTCAGGCTTGTGAGTTACTTCTTAAGCCACCATCATGTTCTTTGATTTTCATGATCAGGTCCAGTTGACAGTTGACAGAAGGTGGAATAGCTTAGGGATGGTTTCTTCCGATCCTTCAAAGACTGCAATGCCCCTTCCGTTCCTTCCTGCATTTTCTACCACTCTCCTTGCAAGAGAAAGAGAGTTTGTGTTTTGCATTTACGCCCTCTCACCCACCTCTCATCACAGTTATAGCAGAGTTTACAGTCCTGTTGGTCCTTCATTTCTGCTGAGTGAGATGTTTGATCGTCGGAGTTGATGCTGTAGCCATTGGGTTGTCTTGTATGTTTCTAAAGGAGGAGGCTGCTGGACCTGCCTTTGACCTAGTGTCTTCTCTTCGTAGATCTGAACAAGCTTGATCGCCATTGTCACTGATTTAGGCTCATACACCTGCACATTGTACCTCACTTTTTCTCTCAAGCTACGAAGATTTCTGCAAGAGGTTCCTCCTCCACACTGTGGATCCAAATGGAGAGAAGCCCGAATGCCTCTTGATACTCTTTTACTGTCTTGGATTGCCGATGCTTTAAAAGAAGGGCCAAAGGCTTTTTGATGGGACTAACCCTAAATTGGTGCATCGAGTCCTCTCACAAAGTCTTCCACAAGGTTGCTTGTCTGGCATGTTTGTACAAGTCTTACCATTGCATTGTTGTGTCTGCCATGCGAAGAGCTACATAGCGAATTTTAGATCCTCATTAATGTCATAAAAAGTAAAGAAGCGGTTCACTTGCATCTAGGGCTCCTTAATCCCATTATACACCGGAAACACTGGTTTGAGGGAGTTTGATGACAAAATTCCTCCTGGTGTGGCCTTATGTGACCCTTCTTCTGTGACTGTGACACTCTCCATCATCTTCTCTAGGGTAAACTCCCTCTGCAGACTGAAGGATTTGATTGCCATCACCATTTACCTTCATCAACGCATGAGTTTTGGCGGCCTCGTTCTTATGGTCTTGCTGCATCTGGATAATGAAATCCATCTTATTGCTTGCATCCTCCATGGTGCCGTCTTTCGAGAGATTGTTTTGGTTGTGTGGCTATGATACCATGTTGTTATGATCCTCCAGGAGCGTTCAAGGGTGGCCGTGAATGACGTGATCTCCCTATGTTTCAAGTCTGTCGGAGCATGGAGGAGGCAATTCCGGTGAGGTGGCCGGACTGAGATAGGAAGAGCGAGGTGAACCTCGACCTTAGCACTACAGGATGGACCACAGAGAGATTTGTATTTTGGGAGAATGAGAGAATGAGGAGAGTGTCCTCTATTCATCTATTTATACTCTCAATCATTGGGAATCATCCTTGATTTTACCACCTGACATTACTAACAACCTGGACAGCTGTCCAACATCTATAGGTCCCAGTCAAGCACCATGGGCCCCACTGCTAACAATGCTGTCCCTATTTTTACAACATCACAATCTTATCCTAACAGAATTGAAATGGACTATCCCGATGTATTCTCCTAAGCTTTAGCTGTACATTAAGGTTCCAATGACAGTGAGACCATGTCTCCAAAGCATTCTCTAGCAGCTACTGGCCCCAAGTCATTGGGCCTGTGCCCATATGGACTTGGGGTTGTATCATCTGGTTGAAAGGTGTTTTTCTGATAATTGTAACTTATCAATTATGTTTTCTATTATGCTCTTATTTGGTTAATAAGACAATGTGCACATTTATTATGAATTTTGCAGCATTCAGTTGATTATTGGTTGTGGGCAGATTTGATTGCCCCAGAATCTGAAAGACTCCTGAAGAATGTGATAAGGGTTCATCAGCAGGAAGAAGCGGACTTGTTTTATATTCCCTTTTTTACAACCATCAGCTATTTCTTGCTGGAGAAGCAACAATGCAAAGCATTATACAGGGTGTGCGTGCATATCCAAGGTTTATTATTGTGATGATATTTTCTATGCCATTGTGTTTACTGAGTGTTTCATCTGTGCAAAGAAACCATATTTGGATTTAAAGGATTTTTAGAATACAGTCTTACTTCACCAACAAATTTAAATATTTACTAAATTCAAATATATTAGTTTTATGAGTACATATTCTTTCCATTAAGCTTTGCAATTATGTCTTCTACAGGATTTTAACCACTGGCTGTATGCTGAAACAGTGAACTGATAATTATGGATATAAATGTTGTAGTTTTATTAAAAAAGTAACCATACTCTGCCATTTTTACAAGCCTTGGACTTGGGGTCGATTGGGCACGAAGTGGGGATGAGTTGTGTTTTCAGTAGTAGATATTTCTTAATCAATAGGAAGCTAGTAGTTGAAGAAAATATACCTAATGGTAAATGTGCAAATGTCATCAATGGATCCATCCAAAATTTTGTGTAATTCCTGAAATACCTTTTTCTGTCGAGTAAATCTAATTGCATACATTCGTTTTGCCTTCTAGTGCAAATTAAATGTACAGATGCAAAATGTGCTAACTCTGCCTTGCTGAAGTAACCAAGGGCTTATGCTACACCTATATTTGTTCTTGTTGATGTACCAATGTTTCAAAAAATGTAAAACAACCTCTACATGGATTAAGTTTCTAAATGTTTCTTGAAAAAAGGGGGTTTAAACATGTATTTAGGGAAAATGGTTGAAATTTAAAAAATAGAAACAAATGTATACATGTGCACAACCAACAACATTCATCAAATTAACCCCATATATAATTATCCATCAAGCACAAGAAATTTAGTTCAAAAATCATAACTTGTATACATGTAATTATCATTCAACCACGAGTACTTGAATTGGAAACAAATTAAATAACATAATAAGTGACAAGCATAAGTACAACCAGGTACGTAGTAAATCAAATTATGTCAATGAAACAAGTCAACATCATACCATCAAAAATAACTGTTTTTACTAAAAAATGTCAGTTTAAACTGGCTAGATTTATTTAAATGACTGTTTAAATTCCATTCGTTTAAACACTGTGTAAGTGCAAAACTAAATGCTGCCATATAAAAACACTTAAAGCAGCCATTTTTTTCCCGTTTTTTGGAGCAATGTGATCTACATATATATTAAAATTAAGATGAAATAGTGTGTATAATTCCACCTGAAGAACAGGGGTTTAGCTTCTAGTGTATGTCATATGCATGGTTGAACTTGCCATCTAATACTTATTACAACATAAGAATGGGTGGACAAGAAGTGTTTATTTTCATTGGTTAGGAATATAGTGACTTGTAAACTTTCTTTAGCAGCATTTAGGAAGCAACTTATACTAGTGGTGTCGGTAGCTAGGGGGTCATCGTGGCATGGCATTCACTTCAACGAGCTCCAGGATCTTGATGCTATGTTTTGATGTTTTTGAATGCTTGTTTTCTTATCCAACTGTCCCTGTATGCAATGCTTTACAAAATTTTCTTGCTCCATTATAAAACATTACTTTTAAAATGATTTTCTGTCTTTTGCTTAATTACATTTTGATGAAATTGCAAGTAAGCATTTCCTTGTTTTAGATTGATTCTTTTTTCGTAGTTTGTTGTAGAAGACATTTTTATTGTTTATTTCAATTAAGTTTTTGCTTATCTTTTTGGTTGTATAGGAGGCTCTGAAGTGGGTGATGGATCAGCCAGCCTGGAAAAGGTCCGAAGGCAGGGATCATATTCTCCCTGTTCATCATCCTTGGTCCTTCAAAACAGTTCGCAGATTCATGAAAAAAGCAATGTGGCTACTACCTGATATGGATTCCACTGGAAACTGGTTATAATTTTTAACACATTCTCAATATAAATGTACTCCACCTGTCCTGAGATGGACTATAAACTGGCTATATCTTTAACCTCTTTCCCTCCTGAACATAGGTATAAACCTGGACAGGTCTGGCTTGAAAAAGATCTTATTCTTCCTTATGTTCCAAATGTTGATGTTTGTGATGCCAAGTGTTTGTTGAAAAGCCAATCTCAGAGAGGCACACTCTTGTTCTTCCGTGGAAGGCTTAAAAGAAATGCTGTATGCTTCTACCTCCGAGATGCTGATTACTTGTCAAAGATAAAACTGCATCAGAAGCAGCATTTCATTAAGTAAACCATAATGTTTGGTTTTTGCCATCTAATATTCTTCTTATTTTGTAGGGAGGAAAGATTCGCAGCAAACTTGTGGAAGAGCTACGTGGAATAGAGAATGTTGTTATAGAAGAGGGGAGTGCTGGACAGTCCGGAAAAGAAGCTGCACAACGTGGCATGCGCAAGTATATTTATTATAGTTATCTCTGTTTCTATGAGATATGGGAGGATATGTCATGATTTAATTTGATCGGTCACTATCATGAATGTTAGGTCCATCTTTTGTTTGAGCCCAGCAGGAGATACCCCATCATCTGCGAGGTTGTTTGATGCTATAGTGAGTGGATGCATCCCCGTGATAGTTAGTGATGAATTGGAGCTGCCTTTTGAAGGCATACTTGATTATAGAAAGGTATGCAGATCTAACAATTTAGCCTTTTTTTTTAACCAATGTAGTTATTTTTGTTGATCTGTGTTGTGACATGATTTCATGTTGGCATACTTGGATCAGACAAAGCAGAGACCTTCCATCTCTGGTGTGATGTGATGTGATCTTTTCAATATTCATAATCTTTTAATCAGAAATTAGCTACAGGGTACTAAATTCATAGGGAGTGAGATGGGTTGATTGTGACATTCCCTTTTATCTATCCATTCAAATCTATAAAGCCTTATTCTATTTAGCTAGTATCCATACAGTTTGTGCAACTGTCAATGAGATAGGAATCGTATAAAAGAATTTTTGAACTTGTGTTATGTTTTACTGGAAGGTTAGTTTTATGTCATTGAATATCAACTGGTGAGCATGATGGTTTATCCCAGACCAACCGTCAAAATTGTCTTAAAATTTGGAAATGGGGTAAACCAAAAGTAATGACAAAATCATCTTTAATGTTCAAATCTGTAAATTTCTCTAAGGTACGAACAATTGTGCAAAACAGTCTGGAAGAATAATTAAAATTCATTCTGCCCATTCCCCAAGGTCAGGAAAAAAATTGAACAAATATGAATAGGGGAAAACTTGGTTACTTGGTCAACAGTAGACCCTTGTTATGTAAATTTTTTAAGTGTTGCATATTGTTTTTTTTAATGATTTATCCAACTCTTCTCTCTAGAAACCTGATTTCTTTAACTACGAACCTTCAGAGATCTGATTTGTATTCTGCCAAGACAAAAGACTGAAACAGTACATGTTTAATATCCTCTTCTCACTTTTGCCACTAGCATAAAATGCAACATTACTTTGTCAATTGATATAATTAATAATAAAAAATATGCATCATTTATATTATTTAAAACAAAACAATTATTGACATGAAGTATAACATTTTTTCACTACATTTGATCCGACCCGTTTTGATATGACTGGAATGATCTGTCTTAAGCTCATGATGGAATTATCCCACTGATTCAATTAAGTCTTACATACACGTTAAAAGTGTTATTCCTGTAATAAATGATCTTTGTGTCAGGTCTGTAATGGATGTGAAAGATACATTGACATGAAACACAACCCTTTTTGCTCAAATCCAAGTTAGCACCTCTACTGTACATATGATCTACTAAAGGCCATGCTTAATCATTAAGTACCTTCTAGAACTTTCCTAGAATTACTAGTTTACCACATAAAATGCTATGTTGAGAAATTATTTTCCCAATCAAGTCAAATTTGTGGTTAAAAGCACTGCTATGCATTTTTTTTGGGGGGAATATGTGCTGGGGAGGATGTTTTTCTCTGGGGAAGTGATTTTTGGGGAATATCAAGGTGCTAATAGCATTTTTCATTGTTCCTAATTGTTTCTTAAGCAGTTGAAGTTATAACCTAGTAAGTGGTTGATAAAAACACATAAAATGCTGTGTTGAGAAATTATTTTCCCAATCAAGTCAAATTTGTGGTTAAAAGCACTGCTATGCATTTTTTGGGGGGGAAAATGTGCTGGGGAGGATGTTTTTCTCTGGGGAAGTGATTTTTGGGGAATATCAAGGTGCTAATAGCATTTTTCATTGTTCCTAATTGTTTCTTAAGCAGTTGAAGTAATAACCTAGTAAGTGCATGATAAAAACACGAGGTCCACTCGAGGGTTTCTGTCATTAATTTGCAGAGCATATAATGATAGCATCCCATGTTGATATCATGTCAATGTAGCAACCTTGTATTGATATTCTTTTCCTCGAATTTTCATTATCTTCTATATTAGAAAATGACTCTATTTTTGTTCTGTATAATCTGAATCGATTTTCTTTTCCCCATCTTCATGCAGATAGCATTGTTTGTTTCCACAAGTGATGCTGGAAGTCCTGGATGGCTCATAACATACCTTAAGAGTATTAGTCCCAGTAAAATCAAAGAAATGCAAGTTGACGTTGCCAAGGTTTGTCAAAATGTGTTACATTTTCGTACATGCCTATTGAATAGTTTGATTCCTGTAACAAACATACGTGAAAATTAGGTGATATAGTGGTGTGCTTTATCTTATGGTTATTAATGAACTTGTTATAGATCCTAATGACCTAGTCACTGTACTATTATATGAAACTTTCTTATTAGAGTAGTTTGGAAGTGTCGCCCAAAATTTGTTATCAAGAAATTGACATGCTTGTATTGTGTTTCAAATACGAGATGTGTATTTGCAATGGCTGATGCTTGACTTAAAAACTTGCAGTACTCGAGGCATTTCCTATTTGCAAGTCCATCTCAACCTTTTGGGCCAGAGGACCTGACATGGAGAATGGTGAGACCTCTTTTTCTCCTTTTTTTTTTCTGTTTCGATAAGACATTCTAAGTGGAGAGTGACTATTAATGCATTCTACCATCTTGCAACCTGCCATTATCGAGGTCTTGTAAGAAAGATCAATATATTTATCTGACTTCTGTATTCTACTCTTTTAACAAACCTTACATTACCTAGGTCTTGTCGTTCAGGAAGGTCAGCTTGGTTATCCTACTCTCTCTCTATCTCTGCTAAATTTTTTTAAGGCGTTGTTGGATTGAGTAGAATTCGCTGTTTGCTTCTTTTGAACTTGGATGGACTTTCAACTTTGATGATTAATTTGTTTTTTTTTCTTCTTTTGTTTACGATTTAGATTGCAGGTAAATTGGTAAACATCAAGATGCATATCAGGCGGTCTCAACGTGTAGTAAAAGAATCACGAAGCTTGTGCACATGTGAGTGCAGGGTATCTAATACCACTAGAACAATTTGATTGTGATTCAACAATTCAACACTAGTTTGGTGGTAACGTTACTTGGTTGTTTCTTTCTTCATTTACAGAATTCTTAGGATTTGCACATTTATTACAGAATTCTTGATTGGGTTATGAAAAAAAGAGAGTAATTTACTTGATGATATCTTGAAGTTGCATAGATTTTCACTTCCACACCATCAATTTTAAAATTATTCACTTAAGTATCATCAACTTAAATTGTTAAAGCGTAGCACTATAGCCCCTGATTCATTCCATACCATCAATTTCAACACTAGTTTGGTGGTAACAATTCAACACTAGTTTGGTGGTGACGTTACTTGGTTGTTTCTTTCTTCATTTACAGAATTCTTTGGATTTGCACATTTATTACAGAATTCTTGATTGGGTTATGAAGAAAAAGAGAGTAATTTACTTGATGATATCTTGAAGTTGCATAGATTTTCACTTCCATACAATCAATTTTAAAATTATTCACTTACGTATCAACTTAAATTGTTAAAGCGTAGCACTATAGCCGGACTCATTCCGGCTTCTGCAAATGCCCAGTCAGTTTAAAGAGTTTATTTTTTGACAAAATTTCCTTCAGCTACCCATTAAAAGGTATTGGACTAACCCTTTTTCTTAATTCGCACAGCTACCGAAAAGAGCGTGTTAATTTTGACCCCCTTCTTGTTCTGTTCCCCTGCCTAATCACCTTACATAAACCAATTGGCAGCCTTACCATCGTAAACACCGCAGAGAACGACTACGGACTCCATTTCTGGGGTAGAGCATAAGCTAACTTTCACACTTTTTGGCTCAGTAACTTTAAAGGTGTCACGACAATGTCTCATTGTTGGGAGAACTTTAAACTCGTCAGAGGTCTTGGATTCAAATCCTAAGACATACATAAAAAATTAACGTTTACAAAAAAAACTTTAAGGATGTCACATTTCTCTGCTTGCTTCCTTATATGTACATTTCTAGAGACAAATGTCACGCCTAGGATGTATTACTTCTTAGCTTGTGGCATGACAAATGACCTCTTTGTAGGCTCTTCCTTCTGCAGTGCCCAAGTGAAATGGTTTGTTAAGGTAGATTACCTTTTGGTGGGGTTTGTTGTGCTTTATGGGTAAGCTGTCATTGAAATTGGAAAAAAATGAAAATGAATTTTTATTTGTGATCAAATATTTTCTATTTCAACTTGTTCAAAAATAAAAATGCTATTTGACATGGCCTGAGATCCATTTTAACTTGTTCAACTTATGTATGCACGTGCTTGGCAAGTTTCGTATCCAAGATCTCTACGGTTGACGCCTTTCAACAAGTTCTCTTACCCACGTGAGTTACAATAGTAACTTAGTGGATGCGTTGAGTGTGAACCGCACTCTGAAGCTTGTACTCGCCAAGCAATTGTGGTGATGGATTTTTGGTCCATATGAAAAATTGTTAAAAAAGATTTATTATTATTTTCTTCTAACCAATATAAAAGGAAGATTGTTTTTTAAATGTAGTTACTCCTTACCATTTTTGTAATTACTAACATAACATAAGAGGGGACCTGGACATGGACAAAACCTATTTTTGATGAACTTTCGAGATATTAGAATAATAATTTTTCCACGTTTGCCTTAATAATGGAATATAAGTGCATCTGAACAAATTATAGTTCATTTAGTACGTGATTATTACTTCAATAAGGATTGTTAGTTTGAATTTTATAGGTGTAGAACTTTTATCTATAAAAAAAAGAATATAAGTGTATGACATCACAACTAAACCTATTTTTTATGAACTTCCAAGATATGGCAACAATATCTTTTCTATGTTTCCCTAAATAATGGAATATGAGTCCATCAGGAAGTTATTTTCAATAAATTCATTGAAACTTCTCATAGAAGAAGTGATTCCAGGCCTAGAAGAGTGTTTAGGAGGGTATCTGGTTACATTAAAATTACCACCAATGACCCAATTGTTTTTTTTTTGGCAAAGGTAAGTATTTAGTATTAGATATTAGTCCTCAGGCGAAGGCCAGAGGAGGGAAGTATGAAAACAAAATTAGGCAATGTTCTTGCCAATATTACAGACGGCCAAAAATGGCAATAATGTTTTATCAAAGGAAACAGGGGGCGAACTACTGCTCCATTGCTTCAGCAGGAGGGGCAGCAGCAACAATCGGGATAATGGAGTCAGTGGAGGTGGGAGGAGCATCAGAAGAGGCAGAAAAGTTCTCTGCCCAGGCAGCCTTCATGGAGGCCATGGAGCTCCTCAGGTCCTCCTTTTCAAAACCTGGTAGAAAAGATTCTAACCAATACTCCATTAGTCCGATAATATCAGAAATAATAACAAAAACAGGCATAGAAATATTACGGAAAATCCTGGCATTCCTTTCTTTCCAGGTTACCCAAAGGAAAGCCTGGATCAGAAGAAACCAGTTAAAGTTGCTAAAATGGAAAATGAGTCCAGGTTTATGCCAATATAAGTCCCCAAGGTTACAATATCCAGGGTATAATCTGTTACAAAGAAAAAACTGCCATATGTGTGTGACGAAATCACAAAACATGAACAGATGCTTATTAGATTCCATATTAAATTTGCAGAAAATACACATAGGTGAACCAGTCCACCCTCTCTTGAGTAAATTTTCTTTGGACATATTTTTATTATGCATGACAAGCCAGGAAAATAGTTTGACTTTGAGAGGAGCAAAAGTTCTCCATATCTGCTCAAAGAGGTCAAATCTAAGCCCACCATCATTCAGTGATGAGCAGCATGATTTCACAGTGAAGATAGATGAACGAGATAGGGTCCAGGTGATAGCATCACTGTCCACCCCCAAGGTAGTGGAATGCAATATTTCAGAGAAAGAATCCAGTTGAGATTGCAGGACATCCAAATCACAAGAAGAAATGATGGAGTAGTCTAGTAAATTATTAAGATCAGTAGTGAATAAATGGTATATTTTTAGCACTGATGCTTTTTTCCATTTGCATATAGAGAAGAGTAATGGAAGCAAAAATTTCAGTTTGACCCCATCCCTCCATTTCTGTTCCCAGAACAAAATCTCCTTCCCATTTCCCAAACGGCAGGAGGAAAAGCAATTAACAATAGGGAAGGTAGATTTAAGGATTCTCCACAAAGGAGAGCAGTGGGTGGAGGAGGAGTTAAGCAAAGCCCCATTTCCTAATTTCATATATCTAACCTTAATTAGCCCAGTCCATATAGCATGAGAATCCCCGTTAAGCAATTGCCAAACCAATTTTGATTTTAAGGCTAGGTTGAAATTCCGGAGGTTTAGAATTCCCCAGCCATTCTGCTTCTTTGTTCTAGAAATTTCACCTTGGCTGACAAGGTGAGTGCCATGATCTGCAGATGGGTCAGACTTCCAGAGGAAGTTAAACCTAAGCTTGTCAATGTCTTTTTGAATTTGCTTTGGCATATGCAGAACAGACATGAAGTATGTGGGGATAGCCGTCAGGACGGAGTTAATCAGGATAAGCCTTCCACCTAAGGATAGAAACTTGGTTTTCCAATGAGCTAGCTTAGAGGCTATCTTTTCCAAGACAGGGGACCAATCCTGTCTAGAGGCTCTCCTATGATAGAGAGGAAGTCCTAAGTAGGTGATGGGTAAGGGGGCAGAATTGCACCCGAGAAGGTTACAGGCAGTATCAATGGCATCCTGCCCAACCTGAATTCCAGTGATAGAGGATTTGGAAAAATTAATCTTGAGTCCGGAGCAAGATTGAAAGCAGCATAGGATACGTTTAATGTTGATTATGTTATCCCTACCTTCCGTAAGGAAGAGAATAGTATCATCTGCATATTGGATGTTAAGCACCTGATGGGCCCTATTAGGGAACTGAATCCCATTGATGAGACCATCATTGGAGGCCAATTGTAACATGCGGTTAAGTATGTGGGTAACAATGATGAAAAGAAGAGGGGACAATGGGTCCCCCTACCTAAGCCCGTTGGAGGAACCAAAAAAACCATGAGATGATCCATTCAATAGAATAGAAAATCTGGCTGAAGATATACACATCCTAATCCAAGCTCTCCACTTTGCCCCAAAGCCTAAGCCCTGAAGTGCCTGAAGCAGAAAATCCCAATTTACCTTGTCAAAGGCCTTTTCAAAGTCTAATTTGAGGAGAAAGCCTGGGATTTTAGAAGAGTGCATGTAGTGAAGAGTTTCCTGAGCTACCAGGAAACAATCTCCGATAGATCTGCCAGGTAAGAAGGCACTTTGAGAGAAGTCTATTGATTGATTTAGGACAGGGGATAGTCTGGAGGCTAGAGTTTTTGTGAAAATTTTATAGATACTGTTAACCATGCTAATGTGCCTGAAATCAGAGACAGTGTTAGCACCTATCCGTTTAGGGATAAGTGCTAAAAATGTCTGATTGATGGAAGCAAGCGTATCAGTCCTAGAGGATGTGTATATAAAATGAAATATTTCCATTACGTCATCTTTTACCAATTCCCAGAATTTTTGGAAGAAAAAAACTGGGTAACCGTCAAGTCCAGGGCTCTTATCGCCAGGTAAACTAAATAAGCTACTCAAGACCTCTTCTGGTGTGAATGGAGTTTCTAGCAGATGAGGGTCATTGATCTTGGTGGGGATCAGCAGATCCCAATTGAGAACACCGGGAAGTGAAACAGAGCTGTTGAACAGTCTGAAAAAATGACTCTCAAATGCAGCCCCAATACCCTGGGGAGATGAGATTACTGCAGAGTCCACATTTAGAGATAATATTGCGTTAGTACGCCTGTGGGAGTTGACAATGTTATGAAAGAAGGCTGAGTTGGAATCACCCTCCTTAAGCCATGTGATTCTAGATTTCTGTTTCCAGAAAATCTCGTTGACCCTTAAAAATTCTTGATGTTTATCTCTAAGGGTAATCCTTTCTTCCCAGGTGTCCTTATCTAGGTGGGAATGCTCAGCCAGAGTATCAATGCTGAGAATACGGGATTCAATTTCTGTCAGGGTGTGGTTTCTCAAAGCATTGGCCTGAGT